>DF358268.1:31992-55290 GCA_000787875.1 Solanum virginianum
ATTTTGGATCGAACTAATCCACTACTAAAAAGTACTAAATATTTAAAAAATATAATAAATAGAATATTAAAATCACTATTATATAATTAAAAATAAATTTAACTTTTAACCAAAATCATACTTTCTTTGCCTCAAAATTTACATCATATTTTTTACTATTTTCTTTTGTAAAATTATAAATATGTAGTATAATTTATATCCTAAAAAATATAAAAATTTAATAAATAACAAGATAAATATAAAAAATTTACTTTAAACTTTAAATAATTTAAATATTTTAAATTTTTAAAAAAATCTCAAAAATAAATTGAAATAATATGAGACGGAGAGAGTAACATTTTACTAACCATCCAAAGAGACTGTCACTACCTACTCTCCCCTTATCTTCTTAAAAGAGAATCACAATTCACCATTGAAAAATTGCAAGCCAATTTCAGTTCTGAGAATGAAGAAGAGTACGGTATCGCTGATTACTGTACTATTTGTCCTCGCCGGAATTCTGATTTCTTACTATCCCGATGGATCGTCGGCGGAATCGGACCCGACGCCGGCGCCGTGGCCTCACCAATTTCACTCGATTCTGTTCGTTAACTACAGTGGATCTCTGAGCTGGATTGATCTTTGGTACGATTGGACCAATGGCCGCAATTTCAATATTATACAGGATCAGTTAGGTAAGCAAGGGAACCAGGTGGATTTTTTAAATTAAAAAAACATTTTTCGAGAATTTAAGTTGGTGTATGGTTAGTCGGTTAGGAATACAAATTAAATTTTTTTTGAAGTAATATTTTTAGGAATAATATAGAGTGAAAATCGAGAAAAATGAAAAGAAATTCATGATCAAATGACTTCACGCAGGGGCGGAGCTAGTCCTTTGGTAGGGAACGTCGAAGTAAATGTTGAACCTCTTTGATTAGAAATTTTTATCACGATTATCTATGCTTATCTATCCTACCAAATGACCCCTAAGCATTTAATTCGTTATGTTTTAATTTATGTGATATTATTTGATTTGATATAAAATTTTAAAAAAAAAATTAGACTTGAAAATTTGTGGTTTAAAATACGATTGATTATTTTATGTGGCTATAATATTTCTTTAAGGGTAAGATAAGAATTTTGAAGTTAAACTGTTTTAATTATAAAATAAGTGATATTTTTTTTGCGACGGACGTATAAGAAAAGTATGTTCTATTTAATTATAAAACAAGTGATATTCTTTTTCTGACGGACGTACAAAGAAAATTATATCCTATAAATAGACACAGAGAATTGTATTGAACTTGTTACATTTTTAAAGTTATGGATTTATAATTAGGGCATTTTACACAAATTCCATACTTTTTGGAGTTAATTTTAACTAATATCAATTTTTTTCAAAATTATCAAAAATTCCTTCTTTTTGATACAAAAAATGAAACCAATGATACATGTTGAAAAAGTAGGAGCATAAAGGGGTTTTAACTATGATACATGGAGAAGTATGAGTTGAAATTTGTATTAATAAGTGTTGCGGTTTTGTATCATTTAAAGGATTTTTGTAATTTTTTAAGAGAGTTGGATTATATGAAATTACGTAAACATAAGTTAGTCTATTTCTGTTTAGATGAATTTAACGTTGAAAGAAGACATCTCCTCTGCCTATGAGTTTGGTAGAACGCAATAGCTTTAGCTTAAGTTACATATTTATGTCTTTGTTTATCTCAATTTATGTGACAATCGAGAGTAAGTTTTGAATTTTTGAAGATCAATTCGATAATCTCAACTAAAATTTGGATATTCCATGGTTGTGTGAAAAGTATTATAAGTTGTAATTTTTCTCACGAGTAATATGATTAAGAAAAGATGCATCTTGCTTTTGAAATGTTGATCTATCTCTGCTTCTGTAGGTAAGCTTCTGTATGATCTGGAATGGAACAATGGCACTGTATTTCGCTACACTTTAGACGATGATAAGAAGGAATGTAGTTCCGCGTTGATTGATGTTGGTGTTCTTCGACCAAATTGGCTCGATGGAGCTACTTATCTTGGCCAGCAATTCGTCGATGGATTTCACTGTAATGTATGGCAGAAGGTGGATTTCATTTGGTATTACGAAGACATCGTCACAAAGAGACCTGTCCATTGGGTTTTCTATACAGGTACTCTTCATCCTCTCAATCCTCCTCCTATTTTAGAGCGTTTGGACATTTTGATATTTGAAACGAATGTAGTATGAAGCGAAGTTGAAAAATAATATTTGAGTGTAGAAGAATACAATTGAAGTTTCGCGAGTCAAAACTTGAGGAACACCTAAGAAAAACTATTTTTCAAACTTCGAATTCCTTTGAAGTTGAAATAATGGACAAATTTGATAAACACTTATTTGAAATGATCTCTAAATAAAAGAGGCGACTGAATCACTCATGTTATGATCTTCTTCATCCTGAGTCTTTCTGTTCAGTCATCTGGCTTATGTTCTTCGTGTAGCATTCAAATCATTTTTTGTGAAATTACATCGATACTTCCACTTATTGTGGGTAATGTTGGAGATATCTTAGGTGTTTTGTTTGCTTCTCTTTCCATTTGCGGAAGAGGATTGGTGGCATGGGCACTTGTTTGCGAAAGTAAAATAAAGGTGACTTTCAAATCGTATAGTCTTAAACTAAAGATGTGAGAAGTCTTGGAACATGACGTGGAAGACTGAAATTAAAGAGTTAGTATATATAGAAAGCGGCATTCATTGTGAAACAAACTAAAAATGAAACTGAAAAGACGTAAGTTTGAAATAGAAGCTTTTCTATCGAGTTATCACGAAGTTCACCATGTTCAGGGGCTCGGATAGTCGTTAAAGACTCATCACGTTGTTTATGGTCATTGACAAGTTCAACCTCAAGATTCTTAGGAACGACGAAAGTAGGGGGGAAACTTGTTCAATTGCTTAGAACCACACATTAACTTTCTTATTCACATACATCCTACGATCAGACCTCTTTGTAGCAGCATCATTTGTCTGGATAATTTTAGTTGCTATGACGACATGTTGTTATAGAGAACATATAACATAACATAAACTGTTTCTTGTATCTTAAGGATAGATATCTTAAACAAATTTGATGTTACAGGAAGGTCTATTCACGTAATGACTTTCGAAGTGGGAGCAGTTCTTGAGGACGCAAAATGGCAAGCCCCTGTATATTGTTTCGACAAAAAACAAGTTCAAGATCGCCCTGCATCAGACGACAACATTGTGAATATCGGTTCAAATGGTATTTTAAGAGAGTTCATATAGTCGCGCGATTATGTTAATAGCTAGGTGCTTTTAGTCATGTAAATGTATTTTGCCTTGTTTTGCTGCCTTTGCTCTGTATCAGAAGTTGACAGGATAGAAATAATAACCAGGTTCATCAGTTTTGTGTTTTACGATAATCTATGTTGCTCGGACTGTTCAGAAGTAGCGATGGTGTGCATGTAGGATCCTCCAAAAGTAGTACATTTTTGGAAAGTTCAAGCAACATAATAGTTGATTCGGTGGGAACTAAAGTAAAGTAACAAATCAATTACTACTTACAAAACAAACCATTTTCTTTGTGATATTGTAACATTTAAGTGTTGTGAATTTTGAATCTAGAGCTGTATTCAAACGGCATTCTTATCTCGAGTTATGTTCGGATTCTTCAAAAGAGTCAGTGGGTGCGTTTCGAATTCGCCAAAAGTAGTGTATGTTTGGAGAATTTGACACTGGTGTAGCATTGTAAGCGAAAAGTCCGTGCTACTTAGATCTTGAGGAGGTAGAGAGTCAGTTTTCGAAAGACCCTCAACTCAATTTGTAATTGTATTCGTAGATTAGTTATGAGATTATAAATGTGGTCTCAATCAATTTTTTTTTATAGAATGATGTACCACTCAATACATGGAGATCTTTCTGTTGATAGATCAAAAGGTCTCTTTAAAATATAATAGAATAGTGACACATTAATTAGTTTAATCTTATTTAACTCGATCAAACTTAATTTAATCTATCTATTTATCATCTCTACTCGTATAGCTTTGAGGTCTTTCTTGCCAAACAAACAAGAGGAATTTTCGCATATAGCCACTCAAAAATATTTTAATTGTGTTTCATAGCTATAGTTTGGATAATCACATTTCGTAACTATAGTTATAGCATCATTTGTCTATGTTTGTATAATTTGCAGGTTTTGTATAGTGTTTGTATATTTCGTTTTACGATTCGTGCACAACATTTGTATAATTCGTATACAATTTACAATGTTTGTATATTTTATTATACAATTTGATTCCACTTGTATAATCATGCACGACATTTGTATAAATCGCGCGAATGATACAAAACTCAAACTGTAATTACATCTAGACATTTGTCACGAGCCATAATTAATTCAAACTATAGCGATATTAGCTAATTAACTGGTATATGTTTGCTTATCCGCGTAATTTTTTTTAACAAATAATAATAATAATAATAATAATAATTTTAGTATAATCTTATATTTCCTTTCTCCATGCCAAATTGCCAATATATTTCCTTTCTAATTAAATGATGAGGTATGCCATGATTTATTTATTTTCTGTTTTTTTCCTTATTTAATTTAATGCCAAATTAATTTTTGAATCAGATAATCTGACATTTCAAATTATTCTCAAATGATTTATGATTTCTTTCTCAGTCAAAACCAAATTAAACATTACCTTTCACCTACCACTTAGATGTTTGTTAATATTATATTATGTTGTATTATATTGTATCGTTTTAAATATAATATTTAGATTAGATTGTATTTTTTTTTGTCTTTATGTAATGTAATATATTAGTTAGTTAAATTATAAGTTATACATAAAAAAAGTTTGGGAAAAAGTAGAATTATTCTGAAAAAATAGGATAAAGGATAAAAATAATAAGTAAAAATAGAAAAAAAAATATTAAGTAATGATGCGATTACACAAAATCAATCAATACATGAAATAAAAATTTTTCATTTTTACTTAATGATAAATTTAAAAGTTACAATATAATAAATTTAAGTAATAATTAAAATAAATAATTGTATTTAAAAGTAAGAATACAATACAATATAATGAGTAATAATCATCCATACAAAGAGTTGGTTAGCATTTGGGCATAAATATTTTTATCGAGGGTTAGAAATTTATCTTCAAATATTTATTTAGCCATTAAATTTGACTAAATATTGAACTAGGGGTGACAAAATTAAACTCAACCCTCTCAACTCGTCCAACAACCTGCTCATTTATTAGCTTAATCTATCTCAACCCAACCCATTTAAAATTGGGTTGATATTCAATTCGAATTAACTCGAAAGGGATCTTGTCAAAAAAAATTTAAAATATTTTTTAAAAATTTGATATGTTTTATATAGCCAAAATAAAGAAAAATACAATTCCATTAAGTACTAAAATATTAAAAATGAACAAATAAAGCAAGTAAAACTTAGTAAAAGTTGGGTCGGGTTGGGTCTCGACCCATTCTATAACTCATTACTCAACCTGTTTTGACCCAAGCAAATTTGGGTTGAGTTGAGTCTTAACTTGTTTGTTGTCTTGACTCATTATAACTCGCTCAAATTTGACTTAATCTGCTTAATTGCCACTCCTACTAATTGAATTATTGATTTATAAGTTTTCAAATTCGCTTCGATTTTTGGGTCTTCCACTCAAAAACTTTATTTTTTATCAAAATAACATAAACTTTCGAACATAATTTTAAATTTTTAAAATTCTTATTTTTTAAAAAAATATGTATAAATTTAAAATAAATAAGTAAAAATAAACAGATAAATGATAAATTAAAAAAAAGTAGTAGTAGGGAATTCCCTCGAGGATATCGACCACAAAGAGTTTTTGTCATTTACGAAAATGCCACACACTTCTTCTGGCGTTCTAAAGGGGGAGGTGCCATGGTTTCATCACGTGATCATCATTGCGTTAATCTATTTCTTTCGTTTTATTTTATCTGATATTATTAAATTTAATATAGTATTTTAAAAAATAAAATTAATGATCTAAATTTATTTTTATATATTTATATGATTGCAAATCATTTGATTAAGAGAAAAAAAATTTTAAGTTAAATTATTTTCTAATTATAAATAAATAATATTCGTTATCAAAGAACGTGGTGCAATAGATAAGGAGGTCTCGAATTCGAGTTTGAGAATGAAAAAATCCTTCATAAAGAGTGCACTTGGCTATATGCGGCATGAATCCGAATATGATCGAGGAGTGTTTTCTCTAAATGAAGTCCTACGCGACATGAATTGGAATAGTTAAGTTTCAATGTGGGCATCAAATACCGATTAAAAAACAAAAAATAGAAGTACTATTTTCTTATGAACAGATTAAAAAGGAAGAGTATCACATAAAATAGAATTGAGAAAATATTAATTACTATACCACTTAAATTTATGTATTTATAATAATAATAATAAAAAATAAAAAATAAAAAAAAACTATGTAATGGGTGGCGATAGAAGAAATTTATTATAACGATGAAAGTTGTTTTCAATATATTTGATTGACATTAATGTCATTTGATGAAAGATTCACGTGTAGTTATTTAATATTGAAGTCGAGATTGTCATTAAGAGGTCGTTGGTGTTATGGATAAGAATAATTAATTTCGAGATAAGTTTTGAATACTTTTAATTCTTTGTTTGCTTATCAAATTTAGGATAACTTATTTCAAAATTAATAATTAATATTGGAATGCGTTGCTTCAATTTTGGGGTGAAATAATAATACCGTGATAACTTATTTCGGAATAAAAATTACATAAAATGGCTAAGGTATCTCTTTATATCCTTTTTTATACATTATTTTTCACATTCATGTATATTCACGTTATTTTTAATAACATGTATATTAACATTCACAATCTTCATTATTTCTTATTTTTACGATAATTCTTCATATTTTTCTATTTAAAAACTACACTCTAATAAATATATTTTTTGTTTATGAATTTATTTGACGAGCTCTTATATTTATTTATATTTTGATTTCTCTACTATTAAATTACATATTTGTAATTGTATATTCTTTTAGTTACTTAAAAGTTTTTATCTATAGTGAGATGATACTCCCTATTCCCTCCGTCCCCTTTTAGTTGTTACAATTTTTAATTTTAGAGTCAAACTATATAACTTTTGATTAATATTTTTTAAAATATGGTTTTCATCATATTGATATAAAAAAGTGGCAATCGATAATACTTTTCTTATACTTTTTATATATCTAATTTTTTAATTTTAAAATATTAAATTAATTTAATCTAATTTACCTTTAAAATTTAGTCAAATCAACTTTTAAAAAACACAACACGATAATTAAAATAAAATGGGGAGAATATAATTTTTTTAGATGAATTAAAAAATGAGTATCATATTAAATGAAACAACGAGAGTATTTAATTAAAAAAATATGTCAAACTGACAAAAATCACATATAATATAAAATAGAAAAAAGTATTTTTACTGGTCACCAAATTTAAAACAACAATAACAATAGCATATCCAATGGAATTCAACAAGTTATGTTCGGAGAGGGTAAAATATATGGAAAGCTAAGCTTCTACTTTTTAAATCAAACTATTTACATTCATATACCCCAACACTATTAAAATTGTGCCTCCTAATATTAAAATTCGCACGCTAACATCATGCTGACATCAGCACCTACTTGTATGATATACCAATAGGGTACACATATACCAACAGGGTATCACAGATCATTAAGCTCAATCCTATATGATACCGATATGGTATAAATATACTGACAGAATTTAACAATTTTTTTATTTGTTTCTTAAAAAAAAATCCTATATACTAATTGGGTATCAATATACCATCAGGGTTCACAAAGAACTGAACTCATTCTATATGATACCGCTATGATATATATATATACACACCGCTAGAGAATATTTCATAGTATTTATATCTACATCAGCATGCGAAATAAAAAGGGACAAGTGAGTAGAAAAGTAAATAGTTTAGGTAATGGGTCTATTAAGGATAAATAATTTAAATTGAGTCTATTAAGGATAAATAATTTTTAATTAAGTTTATTTTATCATTATCTTATAAAGATAGAGAGACTGTTTCGGAATCACCAAATTTTAAAATTAAATTTAAAAATAAAATCCAAAGAATCGTAGACCCAACACAAACTCTCGTGTGTGTCAGACAAATTAATACTCTAAAAACAAATAGTAGTATAAAATTATAAAAATTAAACAGCTGTGCTATAGTCACCACTCAACTATGTGGACTGAATCTACTATATAGCAGCTGTATAGGTAAGTGAAGAAAAGGCAAAAAGAGTAAAAGAAAAAATTCTTAATAATTTCAGGTATATGTGCCTCCACTATGTACCATTTATGATTATCATCATAACCCTTTGGTAAAATCTCCATTAGTTCTTCTTCACTCAGGTATATACAATTCCTCCCTCTTTCTGTTTCTTGATTTGTTTGAAATCTCAGATCTTTGTGTTAAAGTTTGAATCTTTTTTCAAATGTGGGGGGTGGGGTGGCTAAGGTATTGAGATTCCCATATTAAAGTTTTAATCTTTTCTTGAATTGCATGTTTTTTTTTTTTTTAAGTATATGGGGTTTGGTGACAACAGGACTCACCATTACTCTCTTTATGGTTTTTGATTGTTTTAGAATCTCAGATCTTAATGTGAAATTTCAATCTTTGGAGAAAAAAAAACTGATTGGGGTAGTAGGGTTAGGGGTGGGGTGGGGGTAGGGTAAATGAGAATGAGATTTCAAGGTGGGAATTGATGCTTTCTGGTTCGGATAGTCAACCAATTAAGCTGTTTAGACACCCTTGTTAAAGTTTCAATCTTTTCTTGAATTGTTTTTTTTTAAACATTGGAGTTAGGTGACAACTAGATTCATCATTACTCTTTCATTCTTTCTCTTTTTGTTTTTTGATTGCTTTAGAATCTCAGATCTTTATGTTAAAGTTTCAATCTTTTGGAAAAAATAGATTTGGGGTAGTAGGGGAAGGGGAAGGGGAAGGGGAAATGGGAATGAGATTACGAGGCGAAAGTTCAGATAACCAACCAACTAAGCTATTAAGATTCTCACGTTAAAGTTTCAATCTTTTCTTGAATTGCAGGGGGTTTTTCAGCCATGGAGTTAGGTGACAACAAGATTCTGAATGTGGGGTTGCTTTTAGTTGCAACCCTTTTGGTAGCAAAGCTCATATCTGCACTTATTATGCCCCGATCTAAGAAACGTTTGCCTCCAGTGATCAAATCATGGCCTATCGTTGGTGGGCTGATTCGGTTTCTCAAAGGGCCTGTTGTGATGCTTAGGGAAGAGTACCCAAAGCTTGGAAGTGTGTTTACCCTGAATTTGTTGAACAAGAACATCACATTCTTCATTGGTCCTGAAGTTTCTGCACATTTTTTCAAAGCCCCAGAAACCGATCTTAGCCAACAAGAGGTTTATCAGTTCAATGTACCTACTTTTGGACCTGGTGTGGTGTTTGATGTTGATTACACAATTAGGCAAGAGCAGTTCAGGTTCTTTACTGAAGCTCTCAGAGTTAGTAAGCTGAAGGGATATGTCGATCAGATGGTCACGGAAGCTGAGGTATACTAAAGATAATCTGTTATCTTTATTTGAATTTATTGTTTGTTTATTAATGTTTGCTTCAATTTTAAGTCTTTCATTATAAAGGGCTCATGTCTATGTGTTCTGATTGTGTTTCAGGATAACTTGACCTGTGTTACTGTAATTAAACAAGAAAATATTTATATTGGTTGCCTTAGTTGTCATGATAACGTCCTCGGATCTTAGAAATCTATATTGCTCGGACTCTCCAAAAATGCTGTCCCGCCTGTGTCTGGACCCCGTTAAAAATCTACCAACTTTAGAGGATCTGTCATGTACCTGTAGGCATTTTTGAAGTGTCCAAGCAACATAGTCGGAAATTGTCTTCTGCTCTTGGATTTTTCATCCCTGCCCCTCAACCCCTTTCCCGTTCATTGTTTTTCCTGTGATTGATTTTGTTTGGTAATCTCTTGTTTTACTCTTTTAAGACTTCACTCTTGCCAGATCCTTGGCCTGAAAGGCGCTCCGGTTTGACCATAGGTTTTGAAGTTGAAATTTGAAATTTTGAGCTATTGAAGTTGTGATTTTTGGAATTTGTTGTGTTTGGACATGCATTTTATTTAGAAAACACTTGAACTTTTGTGATTGTGAGTGAAAGTTCAATTTCTACCTAAAACTGGTGACCGCTTTTTCGAACTTGCAAATGGCCAAACAAATATCTGAAGATAAATTTTCAAAATCTGTGGCCAAGTGGAAACAAAGTATGGCAAAATGCTTTTATACTGTTTGCATAGTAGTTATAGCTAAGTTGCGCAGACTCTTCACTTTCATGCCGCAACCGTGTCGGATTCTCGGAAAATACATACTTTTGGCGAATCCGACGCACACGCGCCGACACTTTTGAAGAGTCTGAGCAATATAGACTTATAGACCTTGCATAATTGTAATTTGACTGACCGACTTTGTTGTTCTTTTTATTGACAAATGCAGGAGTACTTCTCAAAATGGGGCGAGAGTGGTGTAGTAGACCTAAAGTATGAACTGGAGCATCTTATTATACTGACAGCTAGTAGATGTCTCTTGGGAGAAGAGGTCCGCAATAAACTCTTCGCCGATGTGTCTGCTCTCTTCCATGACCTGGACAATGGGATGCTCCCAATCAGTGTTATCTTTCCCTACCTTCCAATTCCAGCCCACCGTCGACGTGACAATGCCCGCAAGAAGCTCGCGGAGATCTTTGCAAACATCATAAATTCTCGAAAATGTACAGGAAAGACAGAGAATGATATGTTACAATGCTTCATTGACTCGAAGTACAAAGATGGACGGTCAACAACAGAAGGTGAGATCACAGGTCTTCTGATTGCTGCTCTTTTTGCCGGGCAGCACACCAGCTCCATCACCTCCACTTGGACAGGATCATACCTCCTCTGCAATAACAAGTACATGTCCGCAGTCGTGGATGAACAGAAGAGTCTGATGAAGAAATACGGGAATAAGGTAGATCACGACATCCTTTCTGAGATGGAAGCCCTCTACCGATGCATAAAGGAAGCCCTGAGACTCCACCCTCCACTTATAATGCTTCTGCGTAGTTCACATAGTGATTTCAGTGTTACAACCAGAGAAGGAAAAGAATATGACATTCCTAAGGGCCATATCGTTGCAACGTCACCTGCTTTTGCAAACAGGCTGCCACATATCTTCAAGAATCCAGACACTTATGACCCCGATAGGTTCGCTCCTGGTAGAGAAGAAGATAAGGCTGCAGGTGCATTCTCATATATATCTTTTGGTGGAGGCAGGCATGGCTGTCTTGGAGAACCATTTGCTTATCTGCAGATAAAAGCAA
The DNA here is from genome assembly GCA_000787875.1 of Solanum virginianum. Lineage (NCBI taxonomy): Eukaryota > Viridiplantae > Streptophyta > Magnoliopsida > Solanales > Solanaceae > Solanum > Solanum virginianum. The sequence continues at coordinate 43,431 of DF358268.1, forward strand.
TATGGAGTCACTTGCTGAGAAATTTCGAGTTTGAACTGATCTCGCCTTTCCCTGAAATCGACTGGAATGCAATGGTTGTCGGTGTCAAAGGTGAAGTAATGGTGAAGTACAAGCGCCGAAAGCTCTCAGCTGAATAAGCAGATAGCATCTATGCATGAATGTAGTAATCAAAGATCATTTATGTTGGTTGTTTAGCCTTCTTTCTGTTTGATGTTTAGACTTCTATGTCTAAAGTTAGTCCTCTTTCTACTATTATCTTGAAAAAGCTTGCAATGACTAAGAATATGTTATTAGAGTATGCTGTTTTAACACTTTGTGATTTTAGTTAGTTTGTGTTTTTCTCCATTGGATTTTATCATATTCTCACCAACAAAAAGTTAATTCTGACTATGGCAGAGTAGCAAGTGCTCTTTCATTTTCAAAAAGTTTCATGTTCGAGATTCCTTGGGTATGGAGTTGCATTTGTTGGAGAGAGCTTTATTTTCTAATGTACTATTTTAGTCGGAAGCAAATGATTAATCATCTGTTTCTAAAGAAATCAAAGAATTTCTTGAAAATTCCTACGAGTTTCCTTCGTTCTTTTTTCTCTGATGGATGGTCAGACGAGGTAGTAGCAAATCCAAGCATTACTATAAAAGTATTACTATAAAAGTAGATCAATTGATCAAGGTGAAAACAATGAGAAGATCTTCCTTCGTAAGTTGCCATTCGATGTATCGTATGTTTGTATGTTTCAAGTATGAAATATAATTTTATTACATAATACATAATTGTGCCCTTAAATTTAACATCACCTGACATCTATCTCCTCCATAGTTGAGTATATACACGCAACTTGTATAAAATTGAACAAAAAAACATATCCTATATGAATAATACAAATCAATTCGAGCGAATTTCACGTGAACAGTTAGATGGAACGCATGTGTTGACTTGTTCAACTTTATACCAATTTACAAACCTATATGTCAGCACCCAAAGTTAGAGGACATAAATACCAATTGAGGCTAGGTTAAAAGACACGTTTATGTATTATACCTAATTTTATAAGAAGGTAGCTAAAGGTGTAATCAGAAAGTGAGGGTATAAATTAAGCAACAGCCTTCCAAATCTCTACAACCTGACCACCAAAAGATTTGATGCAGTGGATGAGACTGCTCCTCTCTTAACCAAAGGCCTTGAGTTCGAGCTCTGAGAATGGAAAAATCCTTGGTAGGCTCAAGCACATTAGTGGCCTAAGACGAAAATTAAATAGACGCCTTAAACTTTAAAAGTAAATAAATATATTTTCTTACGAATTTTATTTTTCTATCTCTTTAAGATGCAGAATTTCTTTATGATTACATTCAGTAATTTTTTTCAATGAATCATATAATCATATTTAAGACGTGCCAAACTTATTCTAATAATTCTTTCTTTTTATGTAAAATAAATAATCTTTACTGTAAATAGTACGTATTTAGTGTTTTTTCTAAAAGAAAATTTAAAACTTATTATTACTAAAATAAAAATTGAGACTCCTTAAATTTGGGGACCTAAGACGCTTGCCTTTTTTTGAACACTGTCGAGCCACCCCTGTAGGGAGTGCTTCCCCACAAATGAGGCCTTATGCGATACGAATCCAGATATAGTCGGACCCCAATATCCAGACATTGGGTAGAAGATAAAATTAAAAAACTCTACAACCTGCAAAAAGACTGACATGGTATACATAGATTTACCAGGAACACATAAGCTGAACTTGGATCATCATCATAACAAATAAACTGCAAATTTTTTGTCATAATAAGGAATAGTAACTTGCTACTTGTAAAAAGTACTTCTATGCATTTTTAAATAAGAAAATGATCTACAAGATTAATTCCAATCTGAGAAAATGGAATGGAATGAGACAAGTAACTATTCACACAAAATGGAAAAGAGTTCCCATGTTTAATGCATAAAATAAAATAAATCAGGAAAACAGGCACATTTGCCCTCAAAACAGTTATCTTTGCTGGATACAACAGAAAGAAATTAAAAAATCACTTATGAGCTAGGGGTGGGGGATGCTAGGCATCCTATACACTCCCAGAGATGCATTGTTGATGAGAGCAACGCGGATAATATAAACATCACGGTGGAGATAACACAAAGACGACCAAGTGATAGAATAGGTCCATGGTGGAGCCAACCCAGAGATGGCTAAGTGAAAGAACCTACGCGGTAGTGATGGTTAACCAGAAATAGCAATGAACAACCTTGTATGTTCGTTAGCAGCTTTCAGTACACACTACGACATCTATTCTTCCAAAAATAGTCCTACCTCCAGGCACAGTAGTAACACCTTGTATGGCCATTACAACTTGTACAATATGTTCACCCAACACTGTTGGCAACCTCTGCAGCACGCTGTCTCATCATCTCCATGACAGCAGCCCGCCGCCGAGAATCAGCCTGCTGTTGCAGCCTTCGAAGATGTTCTTTCAAATCTCTGTGTGAATGGAAAAAGTTGCAAGATTATGTCGTGAAAAAGATTTAGCTGATATCAACACTGGATTAACAGAACCATGGGGATTGCAGCAACATTATAAATTATTTATTTACTTCTATAATGACCTTTACTGCTATTACTACTGCAACTGTCATCATCAAACTCAACCTAGCGGGGTTTGTGTATATGAATTCTCAGTAAGCATACGACTCCATGGGGAAACATTTCATTCCAATATTTAATAACTCGTGTATAACTATTATCAATTGTTGTCTTTTAGTAAGTGATTACAAACGCCCATGTACACGGGAACTTCTCCCAATATTAATCAATTATTTACCTTACAAATACAAAAGAAGTGACCACGAACACCTATACCAAGAAGTAATAGCCAATTACCCTACCACCAAGCTCATAGCATAGTGGTATTGATCTCCCACACAATAGGTGGTTGCAATTTCCACTCTATTCGCACTTCCCCTTCCCCAATCCCTAATGAAAAATTTTGAAAAGCCAACTGACCTGCATCGTGGCACATGACACTCAGATTCTTTGCATGCACGAGCATGGAGTTGAAGAAGATACCACATCTTCTTACAGAGAACACAACCTCCTGAAGCACGTATTTTGCACTGTATACCATGGCGGAAAAGCCCCTTAACTTTCCGACAGTTTGGATATTGACAATGGGAAGAGCGGCACTGAGATGCATGCACCAAAAGGTCAAGCATCTTCCTAAGCTGCAGAATCAAATTGCAAGATCATTTTAGACTTCACATATCAAGCATAATAAAGAGATCAGCATAGTAACAAAAATGCTTTATCATACACAACCACAACCAGGAATACACGAGGATAATGCCTAATCCTGTGATACACTGCTTATCCTGATGGAATGGAGTCAATATAAAAAGGGTTTATGCTTGAAATTGACACCTTTGAACTGACTGAAATACAAGTGTCCAAGGAAAGTTCATAAAAGTTCTTGAACGAAGTTCAGATGCCAAGAGCTTGTAGCAAGTGGTGCAAAAGGAATAAGCTTATGTACGCACATGACACGTTCATATAAGCTCATGACCTGTATAGTTTCTGTACCTTCCATTAGAACCAGCTAGGTGGCACTTTTTGGATTTGTTTCTGTGACATTTTACCTTGCAACTTCTAGGCATGTTTAGCATATTAGTTAATATCTTACTGGAAAGGGGAAAGAATATCATTGCACGTTCCAGAAAAGTAACAGTCTACATGTAATGATTTTGGGAGAAAAACATCTCAAAAGATATCATATCATTCTGACATGAGGGATCCCTTTTGCTTCTCCACAGCAAGTTATGCCGACTCACAAGTCTTTTGGATTAAGGTGATTTGACAGACAACTTTAGCCCAAAGGTCGTGAATAGACTAGAATATCATCAATGAACACTACCAGGACCTCGTCAAGATAACAGTTCGAGAACTGTGTTCATTAGATCCATGAGAGCTACAGGAGTGTTTGTTAACCGGAAGGACATAAAAAAATTCATAAAGCCCATTGCGAGTCGGGAAAGCTATTCAGGGAACATTCTCCTCTCTTATTTTTAACTGATTGTCTTTTTCTTTTTTTTTTTTTTGGTTGGGGGGGGGGGGTTAAGTGATAGAGAACAGCAAAAAGATACAACCAATATTAATGGCCTAGGAGAATGCACCTGCAGAACTCGTTGTTGTCTAGCTTCTTTATTCTGAGCATCACGCTCAGCAATGGATGGGTGGTGAGTTAACTTGTGAGGATGATCAACTCCACCATCCTTCTGATAGCAAGCGTTGCACACATCATAATCAGGGCAAGTTTCACACCGCCAACCTTGACCTGTTTCTATGTCAAGATGACAAATATTGCAAGTTGTCACAAATGCTGGTGCAGTGGGATTGTGAAGGTGGTAAAGGACCATCATTGAGGAATGTTTAGCACGCCGCAGGGTATCATATTGGTAATGGTTTCCTTGGCAAAGGCTCAAAAATGCCTGCCTTGTATCGAAAAACTCACTCTCAAGAATTTCATCTGGATCCTTGGTATCAGCAGGTACATCATCAATTTCGGTCTGCAAAATTATTCCTAAAGTCATCAAATTCTACAATATAGGAACGCTTACAAAACAAAAACATAAAAGAACTACGTACTGGATAAAGCATATGAATGTCCTTGTGATAGAGAGGATGCCTTTCTCTGGCTTCGAGTTTTTGCTCAACTTCATAGCACCTAAAGAATAGAAGTGCAGCTAAATGTTAGAAAATAACATGCTAGAAAAATAAGAGCTGACATCATCAAGCAGGTTCTCTTTCAAATCCCAATGTTTTGGCGATTTTGGTTCATGGATATATAGATTAGTTGTCACTTATAAATTAAAAGTCCCTCTGGTTGATCAACCAGAAGACAGAAAATGAATTTTTGTTAAACAAGAAAACAGACACTCTTGAGTACTTTTTTCTAGCTTGTTTATTCTCTGTTCCCTTTTCAGATGATAAGAAGACCATGTGCCATTTATTCACTTTCACGAGTAATAGGCATGACTCTATTAAAAAGGTTTTACTAATATGATAAATGACATGAGAGAGGCAAGATTCATACTTGTCGCAAAGCTGAAAGTTCTTGCATTGTTTGCATACCCAACGATTACCGGATACCATTAGAATACAGCAATGAGTACAAGCATGCTGCAAATGGACCATAATAAAGTCTTCCTTCATTGGAGAAATAGTTTCACCAAGCTGCGACAAAAACAAATTTGTAAGGGACAAAAGAATGTATACGCAAAAGGAGATTGACAGTCTAAACATAGGGAAACAAAATAATTTCACAAATAGTCGGTGCTTGATAAGAGCGTAGCAATATATTCATGAGGAGTATCTACAGAGGAAAAGTATTGATAAATGAAACCGTTCAAAAAGCTGCAACACCATGATGTATCTTTTGATGAATACACAACATATAACAAGAGCAAATCAGAAAACAAACATTCATAGAGGAAGTAGAAAGAATGTAAAGAGAATAAAATTACTTTGTGCATTAGAAGTATATCCTTGGTAGCATTTCCAGAAAGATCAGATTGACCAGATGCTTTAAGAGCTCTTTTTGATATGGTCTTCTTCATAGTCCCCTTCTTATGATGTTTCCTCCCATCTTCTTCTTGTTGAAGTTGATAAATCATATCTTCCGCTGCACCAGGCCAATAATCCCCATCAAAATAGGGCAGGCGAGCTGCAGTGATTTTAGCTTTACATTCGCCCGTGGAGATGAAGAAATGGTCAAATAAATTTGTGAGATCCACAACAATCTTTTCCTTCACAGCTTTTCTTAACATTGATAAATACCTGAACAAAAGAAAGTGAACATACTCAAGAACATATACCCAAAAAACAACATTAATTCACCATATTAGAAGTTCATCAAAACAGATACCAACGGATTTGAGACTGAAGACACAAGGATTTGAGATTGAAGGACACATTCTAAAAAAATGATAAGACGTCAAAAAATTATTAAGCTCACCACTCTCTGAGCTTGTCGGATTTTGGAGTTTTCTGGATTTCTGGGTGGCAATATAATATATAATCTTCACCCTTAAGTGGAGGACAAGCCCATATATAGCAACTTGTGAAACCACGCTTTTTGCAATATTCTAAATATCCAATCTGGAATATGATCAAAATATAACAAAGAATAGTATAAGAACCAATAATACGTATAAAGAAATCAACAAACAACAAAGATGGCAGAAGAAGATCACCAAGATTTCATGGTACACAAATGTGCGAAGAGCCTCGCCAGATAATGCTTTGATCTCTGGCCTGAAATATTTGACAGAATCTAGATACGAGAGATAAACACGGCGATGGTTTGGTTGTGCGCATTCAGATCCAAATTCCTGAACATACATGCCAAAGAGGCACACTTCTACACCCTCAATTTTCTGAAATAACAATAACACCTGAAGGATGCAACTTATTAGTCAGCACTCAAACTCTGATCAACTAATTGCAAAGAGAAATGAGCTAAGAAATGACAGGCAGATCTTACGACCAAATGCTTGACCTAGCATCCTAGGACAATACAATAGAGTGTAACAGTTGCACACAAATTATCTAGCCAATCTCAACTAGATGATCAATTGATTTATTACATTTATCAAAGAAAAGTGAATAGAATCAGTCCACCATCTTATTCCAAAGACAACAACAACAACAACAACATACCCAGTGGAATCCCACAAGTGGGGTCTGCTTATTAACCTCCCAATCCAACTATAGACTTAGACTTCCCTGATGTATAGGCTTCCCCCAAAATAATCTCTTCACAACAGAGCTGGAACTATCACAAAGTTCAAGGGTGTTGAGGCAAAATTCAGGCCAGCGAAAAATGAATGAATATGGAGGGAACCAAAACAATTTTTTAACCTATATAAGCCTCTCATCAAATTGCACAACACGAACACATAATGAGGCGCATATTACAGAGAGGTCTCTCATACCAATGATTATCAAAAACAATTGTCTCACAAACCAATAATCTGATCTACTTTAACACATGGATATCTGGAATAAACATATTTCAATTTACTCCAGTCATTGCACCCAAAATATCAACAACAATATGTGACAACTGGTAGCTTTTAAGAGAAACTAGTTACAAAAGTTTCTGAAAAACATTTAGTGCAAAACAGATATTTGCTGTTATTAGAAAACAATTGTGTTAGGATAAGATGCTTTCTGAATTCATTAAACTAGAAGTATAACCAACTATTAGATAAACTTTCAACCAAACCCCTTATTGTATCTGTATGTTATACTATTATCCTTGAAAACATGCATTCATTTAATACAAAAGCATTTATTATTACTATATGAATATAAGAAATATATTTTTAAAAACAGACTGAATAATAATTACACTTTGAAGAAAATAAAATAAGATTAAATTAATTCTAAAATGTCATAACATGTTGCTATCGTTGAGACAAGTTTGGCTTGCTTTGGTTTGTCTCGAACAACAAAGACATCCCAACCTTTTATTTTTGTTTGATTCTGTATTCACAACCAAACGACCCTCTTTTGTAGTAGTCGAACTGTACCTTTGATTTATATGGGAACTCCACCGGATAGTTCTCTTCTTGAAAGACCTCCAGAAACCTCGATTTCACTTCTAACTTCTTGTCTACTGATGACACAACTCTTACAACAAGTCCTTCAGCACCAGGAACCTGGAAAAAAGAGACAAACACAGAAGGTTAACTATACATACATAAGTGAACAATTGATGACAAACATATCAATAAAAAGAACTTAAGAGAAACACCTGAACAAGACATCTTTTCCAAGAGGAAACAAATTTTATATTTTATTATGAAAAATTTTAAGCAATTGAGATAGTCCAATACACAAACTAATTTATCTCCCTACTGGGTTTATGAATGAAAGCTAACATTTGCCTCGGTACTTAATATTCTCTAAGATGAATGCCACATACGAGGTCATCCAAATCTCTAAATGAACACATAGAACTGCGAAATGCAAGGACAGGATATTTTACTCTTTTTTTTTTCTGAAAAAGGAAGCCAAGATATATTACTTATACGTCACTTTCCATTAGAAGCTGAAGCTGTTCCATAATCTAGACTTGAGCATAAGCAACTATTATGATCAAAGTAGTGAATGAAGCATCCACCATAAATACTAGTGTGAGTTTTATGATGTTTAAAATGCCAAAATTTGTTATAGCATCAATTCTGTACTCAGAGCTTTTTTGGACTCTATTATACTGGGGATGGTAACCCCTTGATGATGACTATCAATGAAAACTATATGCCCCTTTAAGTATCAAAAGAATAGATATGGTGGCCACCAGTATCAATATATCAGTCTTATCTTAAACAATGGAACTTTCAAAATTCTGTTCTGTAGTGTTCAAAATGCAAGCCAATTGACTTACCTCATCATAACTTTTTCCTTCGCGTTCTGCTCTTTTTAGTCTATCATCCCTTAAAACCCTATCTAATCGATCCTCAATATGATCACTGAGACATGTGCGAGGCAGATCTTTTGCTCCAAGAACAGCACTCTGAGGTAAGGGCTTACGCTCACCTCTTTCAACCTCTATAATATAGCAATTGGGACAGGTGTACTCAGCTTGCCCACCATCATTCCTCCTACCATTGAACAATGCACAAATCTGATGCTGCCAAGCTTCACACTTATCACATTGAACCCACTGCACAAAACAGAAACTTTTATTTTGACAAAAACAATAAAACTATTCAAAATTCAGAACAATGAAGAGAACATTGTGAGCAGCTGAAAAAAAGAGTAGAGCAGAATTTTTCAATTAATTTCTTCAAAAAAGAGATCTTCTGAAGCAAATTCCAAAAGGTAAGATAAATACCCATTCTTCAGTTTCCTCGTCATTTTTCTTTTTCTCCATCCTCGCCTTCGGAATAGTGGTCCCATCAACATTAATGGTGTCTCCACGAGCCTCATTATAGCATGGATTGCAAAAGTAATGTCTAGTATCACCAGTTCCAATGGTATAATACATTGCGTTTCGTTTAATACGAGCACCACATGGAGTGCAATATATAGGTGGAGGTTCAAAATTTAGCTTCTCAACTGCACATAATTGACATGAATTTTCACTCATGGAATGTTCCATTGCTTGATTTTTTTCTGCTTTTGCTTTGGTCTGTCAAGTAAAAAAACAAATCAAAATATCATTCTTGAAACACTGATCAGAAAATCAAATAAACAATGTCGGTAGAATATATGCCCCAGATACTCGTATAGTGCAGCAGTTCTCTACCATGTCCTGATGAAAAGTAAAACTAAAACCGAAGTTTAACTATCTTTTAAAACATCAATCATCAACTCATTTAAATGACATGATAAGAGTTGCAGTAAATGTGTATGTCAGACAACTAACAATAGCATTCAAGACAGACCTGGCCAACCCATTTCCTCAGACCAATAATGTGTTCTCGAACTTGCTCTGGGGTGAATAATTCAGTCATTGATACACCCTTTATCGTAGGCTTCCCAGACTTAGATCCACTGGTGCTTTCAGCGGGTGCTGACGTATTTTCCTGTTTAGGTTGATCAATGTCCTTTTCAGTCTTAATGTTTTCCTGTTTCACAAGACAAGCTGCATTACTTGATACAACAGAATCACCATCAGGCTTTCGAATGCAGGTACCATCCAAATTGTCATTCCGTATGTCAATACTCCCAGGACTGACTTGTACAGCCTTAGCAGGAATTTCCATCATTGCGTCAGTAACTTCAGATTTCATTGCCACAGAATTGCCATGCTGTTCAATGAGCTGGACATTTTGAGTGACATGAGAATCATTGGCGGTAACTGGCATAAAACAATTTTCAGTTTCCAAGATAAGTGATTGAGAAGGTTGCTCAGTCTTCATGCGCTTAAAAGAATGATTTGCATCTTCTGTTTGAACTGGCATCGAACCCTTGGCAGTCAACCTCGAAGCAATTTCACTGGTATCATAAGATCTACAAGTACCAGTAGCAGAATTTGGTGCATCAGAATTGCTGCCGGGACGAGCAACTTTCTGTTGTGCCCGTATAAATTTCCTGACAGGAATGCAAACAGGACAGTTTAGATCTCTGCAACGTCTATAGTGGTTAATTAAGTCCCTTGTCGCAGAGCAACGAGGATATTGACACTCAAAAGCGCTGCATCGTTCCATATGCTTCACAAGTTTTTGAGCTTTTATGCAATTCTTCTCTGCACATTTCCCTTCTGGAGCAGAACATCCACGAGCATGAGTCAAAAACAATAGCCACTTCTGCTGATTGAAATACTGTCGTTCACGAGGAAGGTCGTTAAATCTGCAGATGGAGCTGCTTGAGTTATTTGTGGCAACTGCTCTATTACCAACAGGTTGACCAACCGGTGATCTCTCAGAGCATAAATTATTTGGATAAGCTTCCTCTTTCCTCAAAGTTCTCTGACACAACTCGTCTTGTGCATTTTGCTTCTCTGAGAAGCTACCCGGTATTGGACTCCCATCTTGCGACTTGGAATACCATTGACCCTGAAATACTGCAACTGAATAAACCTCATTAGAGAGAAGGCTGAAACGACTCTTAGAATCAATAACAAACTGTTGTGAATTCAACAATTGATGTACTTGTTCTGAAGGCTGAGAAACTGACAAACAAATATCCTGATGACTAGATGGAGGAGGGAACAACTGAGTACCTTTAGAATGGTCTTCAACAGAATTTGGCTGAAACTGATTTATTTCGGAGAACTGAAATTGCTCAGCATTGACCCGAGAGTGTTGAGCTTCAACATGATTTCCAGGCTCGGACTTTACCTGAATACCAAGATCAGAAGGTACCTGAGCTTGAGCAAAAGCATTGCTCCTTGACAAAATTTGGTGCTGCTGATTTTGCAGCTTCTGTTGGGGTTGAGGTTGAAGAAGTTGATGTTGCTCCTGGAACTGTTGAGGAAGCGGTTGACAATGTTGATGCTGATAGGAAGATAAATGGTTATCTCCCAGTGAATGCTGGGATTGATAGTTCATCTTCATTGACTGATCAACTGGTTGAATCTTTATATTTGGCATCTGCCCAGAGGCAGTCAAGTTTGACTGATTGGAAATCAAAGGAGAGTTTTCTTTGGACATGGACTGTAAGGCTACAGCACCCGGGTTTTGATTATTCATCACCATTCCCACAGAAGAAACAGGAAGACACAAGTTTCCAGACCCCGAAGTATCGGTATTACTGATACCATATCTATCACCTGTCACTATAAAAAGAAAAAAGAACAGTTCTCATATATTATTTTTGAAGCTTGAAACAATCAGACTGCAGGAGTTATTTTATCAGCACTTGTTGAAAGTCGGGGCACCTTGCATTAATGGTTGATGCGGTTGATCAAAATGCTGCGGCAAAGACTTTGGGGAGTTCCCATATGTGGTTGCTGATATATAGCCCTCGGATGCTGAACCATTCACCAAGTGTAAATTGTTTCCAATCATTCCAAGTCCCCCTCCATTCAGAGGCCCAGTTGACTGTCCATAGGATCTATTCTGAAATCCTGACCTAATTCCACCACCCACATGGCTGCCAACTGTGTGCAGTATACGGCTGTTTTGAGCAGCAACATGCTGCTTTTGTTGCAGAGGCTGTGAAACAATTGTGGAATCAACACTAGGAAGTGCAGCAATATTACTGGTTGAGTCCAAACTCATGGAAGACTGTGCACTAGTGTTGCTATTTAAATTAGCACCACAACTGGCATTAAACCCAGGAGTGGGGATCATTTGGCTTGTCATTCTTTGCCCACTCATTGATGGTACCAAATTATTCCCACCCGAACTGACCATGAAATTG
>DF358268.1:55350-67062 GCA_000787875.1 Solanum virginianum
GACCATGAAATTGGAAGTTGGCTGTTGATATCCATTTGTCAAACACCCTGCAAGGATAAGTCCAAAGTGAAATAAATCCTTAAATAACCTAGAAAATAAGAATACCATCAGCAGCACTAAAAGAAAAGCAAATGTACCACTGGAAGACACATTAGCCATAGGCATGAAGCTTCCAGTGTTGACAGCAGAGGATGCAATGGTACTCCCAGAAGCCATGGAACTGTCAACAGTTGATGTTCCAATCAGGGCTGAATTTGCACTTTGTGTCATGCCTGGGGTTGGTATCATTGTACCAATGGAGCCAGAAGAATTAACACGAGGAAATCGCGGGTTATGGTTGTTCATTCGAAGGCTTTTAATCAGGACGTGTAACCGGTTCTCCAAAGTTGATAGATTCAAATACTCCTCCTAATAACATGAGAAGGAGCAGTCAACAAACAAAATCAATAGAATGTATTTTCATCATAATACTTTTTGGGAGTCTTTTAGCTTTATCAAAGATTCTTATGCTAGCAGGAAATATAGAGAATTTCTAGTACTTCCATTTTTATTTTTGTTTAGCATGATGTTGGCCTGAGATGAATTTAAATGGGGAACATGGTAGGATTCACATAGCCGACCCCAACTTGTTTGGGACTGAGGTGTTGTTATCTTTGTCATCGTCTTTTCATCATAGCAGAAAGACGTAAACAACTAAATAAAGAACAGAACTGAAATAGCAAACCTTTGTTGAGGCACTTTTAAACAAGCCTTCCTCCAAGCGTTTAACTATATCCATAACCTTCTTTGGAGGTTTCTCGTGGGCTTGCTGCCGCTGCATTAGATACTCGTAGCTGAAAAGCAGCAATGTTTCAAAACTCTCATCAGTTCTCACCATCATAAAACTTATCAGAATTGCAGTAGAATCAATTTCATAAATAGTGATTAAAAGATTACACGTGGATTTAGAAGATAGAATAAGAACACAGACAAGCATCTGTTGGGAACTTGGGATAGGCTTAGCAGAGGAAACATGAAATTAATGAACATTTATCCAGAAAATAGAACTCTTTACTTCGCGCACAGAATATCCAGCCACTAAATGAATCGTGGAGTCATTAGAAGCATCCAAATGATGTAAGAAAATAAAAGCTCTTCACTTTGGCACACAGAAAACCTGCCTACCAAATTATATACTTCTACATGTTATAAGCCAATAATTGGGAAAAATGAAAAAATAAACTGATCAATGGTAGCCAAGAATTGAATAAAATATGCATATGCCAAAAAGGGCTGACCATACCATCAGAACAGTAAACATAAATTCTAAAAGGGCTAGAACCTCCCAAAATCCATGAATCAACATAGTATATCCCATGCAAGCAGATAGAACCCTCTGCAAACTAAAGTAGTTCATGACCAGTGCCTCAACATTCTCTCCTCCATCCTTCTTTCGTTGTTGTATTTGAATAGGAAACAACATACTCTACCTATCTGAAGTTAAAGATTCACCCTAGAAGGATCTCACAACCAACAATTAAAATTTTACACTAACCTAAGAGAACAGCTTGCATTGAGGCACCTCTCAAAATGTAGTCTCATAGGAGGAACCAAGCAAATGAATAAGTATCATATCAGTCAAACAATCAAAGATACCTCCTCTGTCTTCCGCTCAACTCGGTCACATTTCATTCAAATAATAATAAATTGGCTTAAAAGGATGTCCTAAATCTAGAAAGTTCTCTAAGTATCACCTATCAAAAAAGGAAGGTTCTCTAAGTATCATAGTGATAAATGTCAAATGCCGAAGAATCAACATGATTTGTCACTATTGAGAGGCAATATATGGAAAAGCCTAGGCTGACAAATGAACAAGGACTAGAAATGATGTTGAGGAAAAAAATGTCTACAATGCAGATACAAAAGTTAATAGAACATACGTTTCTCATATGACCTCTTGACATATTCTACAGTAAAACAATAGTTTGTCGTGAAGGTGAAGGAAAGCTAGTTATAAGATATGGCTCATCAACTTTGATAAATTAGTCTTCACAGTATTAATAAGTTGGTCACTAATGGCTTGTTACTTTAAGTTATCTACACCATCCAACTCCATACCCCTCCTTGCCAAAGGCAACAGAATAATGGAAGGAAGAAAGCACCTCGGAGACATTTTAATGGATGCAAAGAACATACTTTCTTACATCTTATTTGATATAAAAAGACGAGCTTTCGAGAAATCCGGCTCCATATTTGGCACATTACTATGGACAACAGGATTTTGCATCTGCATAGAGAAAGGATTTCCACTCTGCTGGGGTAGCCCAGGCAGAGAAGTGCCACTTTGATTCGGAACCTGCCCTGAGATCTGCCCTGACATATGCTGCAAATTCATTTTTATCTTCTATCCTTCCAAAAACCACACACTTCATAGCACAGACTATAAGCATTCCATCAAATAGATGGGAATCTCACACTTGGTAAGCTGGGTGGGCATATATTCACCCAACCATTTTGCCGTGAAATAAGTTTAGAGTATCCGTAATACTGCAGTCAAAACAATAAAAGGAAACAAGTTAACGAGTGGTTTGCCTGATTGGTCATTGCATATAGAAGTGCATGAGGTAACAAGAAAATCAAATAACCATAACACATTAGTACACATTGAATCTATATAAGTGGTGCTCACAATCCAAAAGGAGCTTGCTAGTTAGACAAAATCAATGTGAAAAGTCCATAAGAAAAGAAGACTTTGAAATAAAATGATACATGAAAAGAACGACACTAGTGACAAATATTGAATCCTCGAATCTATATTAAACAAATGAGTGATTTTTTCTCCTCAATTCAGTTTGGAAAAGAAATATATAGGTCATAAGAACAAAGTACATTCTTTTCAATTACATTTGCATTTTCAGACCCATGGATCAACAAAATACACTCATCTATCATGAAGCTAATATTACACTCGCCGAATCTACTTGACCGAGATCCTAACATTTCAGCTTGACCTCAGACCGACACCAAAATGAAAAGAACAAGGGAACAAGCTCCACCAATTAAAGACATGTTAAACCATTTTATTTTTCTACATTAACCAATTTTTAAGGCTTATAAATTAACAAATACACTCTTTTCTGATTACACTGCATTTTCAGACTCACTGATCAACAAAATACATTCATCTATTCATGAAGCTAATACTACAATCCCTAACATAATTGGTTTCCTAACATTTCCAGCTTGACCTCAGCCAGACCCCAAAAAGAAATGAACATGGACCAAGTGAGATCCCACAAGTGAGGATCCTCAACTCGAGTAAAGCTAGCTCCACCAAAATATGTTAAACCATTTTAATTTTATATGTTAAAAAACCACTTTCTAAGTAAAATCAATAACTCAATAGGCATAAAAAGCGAGTTTCTCAGTAAGGATACCAAAAGCCCCAATTTTTCCAGCTAAAATATGAGCATAAATCCAAACGCAAACACATATTCTTATAATTTCTAATTACATTACGACAATCAACATATTGAATCTTCGAATTTCATAAAACATAACCAAACATTCGCTAGAATTCACCTCAGATTTATAATGTTCGATTGCAGCCTCCTCTAGCGCAGAAGAGAATAAAATTAGTCAAAATTGACAAGCCTTAGAGATCAACGGAGGTAGGAGATGCTTCGACGGTGACGACGGTGACGTCGGTGACGGCGGCAACGGTGGAGGTAGGCTGGTCGTAGTTTCGATGAGGTAAGATGGCGATAACCAAAAAGAGACTTGAGAATCGGGAGACGATAGAGTCAAAGGGTGGAATTGGAAAGCTTCGGATACGGAAGAATAGTATATATAAGGGGTAAAAGAGTAATTTGACTTATGGTATTTTTGCCCCTTTTAACAAATTTTTTATGCTAAATTAATCCAAATTAGATGATAAAATTTGGATATATTAATTATTATTCGCATGTAGTTAATAAAATTAAAATTTTATTTTTGATCTCGAAGTTAAATTTTTTTATACGAATAATATATTTAATAATTTAATTTGTTTTATCAGTGTTTTGTACTATAAATCATTCATAATCAATTATTTTTTTCTTAATAATTATATCAGACGCATAAATAAATGTATGATACGTGTTATGATTCAAAGAAAAAATATTTAAAAATCCTACACTAATGCGTCTCATTTTCTCTACTTTAGTACTCGCTCTCTATTATAATCGCCTTCTTCGAACAAATGTTGATTTTATTTATTATTTACTTATGACAAATTTTAGATCCAAACTTAATACTAAAAGTACAAAGTTATAAATGGTATTCTAGAAATTTTACAAAAAATAATTAATGTATTCATTTTGATATTTTTTAAATAATCTAGCTACAATTTTTTTTTAGATGACGAAACATCATGAATAAATTCAAAAAAGCAAGAATAAACTTGTTGAATTTTAAAACTGAGTATTTTAAAAATTATTCAGATATATATCTAGAGAAGGAAAGAATGAATTGAAATATTAAAAAAATAAGAGAGCAAAGAAGAATACTAAATTTTTATTTTCTTTTTTCTCTCTTTTTTTATCATCTTCTTCCTTTACTTTTTTTTTTTTTAAGGAGGAAGGCGCAGCCTCGATTAATTCGGGCATGTACTGCAGCGCCCATTTAGAAGTAGTGTTTCCAACAGAATTTTTTTCTTACCTAGGGCTCGAACTCGAGATCTTTGATTAAAGGCAGAATAATTTCACCACTACACCACAATCAATATCGATTCATTCTTTCTTTTATAATATGGAAAGGAAGTGAACTAAAAGAACAGATCTTCAAATTCAATAGTATAAAAAATGAATTTTCTATAATTTTATTCTCTCATAATTAATATTTTTACCAACAATGAAAATTTCTTGTAAACATTACATTTTTAACAAAAAAATTGCATTGGTTTGACACTCTTCTTATTGCTATAATGAATTTTTTTCATTTTAAGTTTTAAAATTTTTGTATAATTATATTAAATCTATCTAACTTCGTAAACTCGCAGTCGCTATCCTTTAGACGCACATGGTAACCCTCCACTCCTATGAATAGATCGTAAATCACATAAGAGAGGTAATCCGCATTGCGCTAATTCGACTCATAAGGCAAATTCCTTGCTTTCGCTGGCAAGGTCTTTGTCATCTCAAATTTTACTAAGTCGATATCGAAAAAATTTAATATAAACATGATCAAATACAGTAGAAAAAGAAAGTTGAAACATACCTTCTCCTATAATTGTTCAAATATTATGAAGAACCGCTTTTGTCCTGCAAAAATTTTAATAAGAAAACAGTAGAGAAAGAAATGCTAAGATTCTTCGAGAATATATATGCTACACTGATTGAGTTACAAATATATTTAAAATAAGTTAAAGACTTTTTAGGAAAAAATATTACTAATACGGACTTCATAGAAGATACAATTTAGGACGCCCCTTTTTTTCTCAAAGTCAACTTTCTCCCTTCTTAGTCAAGTTTTCGTCAAAGAAAATTTTTGAATATGAATAATCAAAAATATTATATAATATATGTTGTACTTTACTTACTTGACATAAGGAAAGAAATTTATTATTTTATTATCTAATGTATGAATCATATTATTATATTATTATCTCTAATAAGAAACAATAGTCATATTCTTATTTAAAAAATACTCAAAAAATTTTAAAGTAAGAAAATACCTCAAAATTTCAGAGGAGAAAGAGATTAATACATACTCATGTATTAATGATCAGCAATTATATATTCACTAAAATAAAAATAATGCATACATCAAATAACATGTATAAATGATACATATATCAAGAGTTTATGTCTTATATACATACATGCACTCCATACAAGTGTATGTTGTATGTATATAAAGTATATATTTTGTATACATGTCGGTTATATTTGTGGCATTTTAGAGATAATTATTGTAAAGTATATTAAAATGTGTTGTATGTGCTATAATACAATATATCCAACGAAATTATGTGCATTAATACATTTAGGCTGAGCAAACAAATACATTTTCAAACAGATGCGATGTCAGAATTCAAAGTTTATTGATTTGAAATTTTGATTCAATTGAGCTCTTGGATTTTATAACAACAACTTGTACATTTTAAATAAATTTTTATTAGGAAAAATTGCATGGGTAAGCAAACATATACTATTAATTAGCTAACATAGCTATATTTTGAATTAATTACGGGTCGCGGCAAACATCTAGCTGTAATTAAAGTTTGACTTTTGTATAATTCGCACGATTTATACAAATGTTGTGCACGATTATACAAAAATTATGAGCGAATCAAATTGTATAGTGAAATATACACACTACGAATTATATAGCGAATTATACAAATATTGTGCACAAATTGTGTAGCGAAATATACAAACATTATACGAAAACTGTAAATTGTATAGTGAATTACACAAGCGTATACGAATATTGCGAGAATTATATAAATGTTGCTATAACTATAGTTACGAAATATAATTACCTGGACTATATCTATGGAACATAATTAAGATTTTTTTAGTGGCTATATACGAAAATTCCTCTTTTTATTACTAACACACAAATTGATCCAAAGCTATTGATTTCGATTGAATCTGTATATAAAATCAAACTCTATTCCTAATTTCAAGTGAATATATACAACTTTAAAGTAGTATCTATTTATGAATCGTAATTAGGCAAATCACAACAACAACAACAACAACAACAACATACCCAGTAAATCACGATTATTATTAATAGTAATGCTTTAAATTAAAGTTGTTTATGAAAGTTTACTGTTCATAAAAAGAGGCTCTTGAGCCCAACTTCAAGGTTGGGCCGATAGCCCAATACCAACTCGTGACACTAGAGAAAAATATTTTAAAAAATTAATTTTCTTCCTGAGCTAGTAAATTTCTATTATTGAACTCATGTTTTATTTATATAAAAAATAGCCCAAAATTAGTGAAATTATACATGATTATACAATATAGTTTGTCAAAGTTATTGAAAGTACACACTACTATACCACTTATATTACTTATACATTATGATACGCAAATATAAACTGACTATACATGCCTATACAATAAGGGTTGAATGCCCAAAATTGTAACAAATAGCCAAATGGCTACTTTTCATAATTTAAAAAATGAGCTATTTTTTATGTAAATAATTTTTTTCTGTGGCTTGTGGGTGTAATTATCCATATAAATTATGTATATGTTTATAATTATATATGTTATTTATTATTTTTAATGATTATATTTTGTTTTGCAAGTGAAAATGAACAGATTAATATACATTGATAAAAAGATTAACGAAGAGAAAATACAAGAATTGTATCACAATCCTACTAAAGTTTTGGAAAGACTAAGCTCATACCCCTTTGAAACAAACTATGTACATCTATATATCCTTTTACGTTTATGCCCCTTAATTAATTATAATTAATATTCCTATTTTATCTGCTACTAAAATTCTGGCATTGATGTTAGTGCACACCCTATATGATATCGATAGGGTATATTGATACAGGTAGGGTATCACAGAAGATTAAGCTTTGTCCTATATTATATCGATATGGTATAACACGCTGACGGAGTGTCACAAAAGATATACTTTTTACTAATTCAGAATATAATACATAAGATTATGACTTTAATATTTTTCTCTTAATTGTTTCTTATTTATTTTTATTTTTTAAAAAATAACTCAATCCTATATGATACTGATAAAGTATCAATATATGGATAGAGTATCACAAGAGGATTAAACTCAGTTTTATATGATACCAATATGATATCAGACGAAACATCACAAAAAAATATGTATCAAAGAAGATTAAACTTAGTACTATATAATACCGATATGACATCAATATATCATTACAATCTATTAGTGCACTTATACACTAAAATAATATTGAAGAAGTAAACTTACTCTCTTTTTAAAATTTTGAGGAATGAAGGTATTTCTTTATTTTGTCAAGATCATGATGAATTTCTTGTCCTTTCCTACGAGTTGGTGTTCTACATAATCAACACAAGACTCATTAAACATGACACATATTCTATGTATTATGCTAAATCTCTCTATCATTTCTTCCCTTGTGAAATCTTCGATTTTTCTCCTTCTTCGAGGAAGAATTGAAATCTTAGATCAAAATACTATCCAAACAATTATTTAAATTATTTATAGTTCACTTAGTACTAGTAATTTTAGCTGAAAAATACCCATCTTAATAAATATCGAATTTCAAAAAGTAACTTAGTAGTGCACATTAGCAACAAACGAGATGATTTTAGGCACGCTGTATTTGCTTTGGCTATTTAATCGTGCGGTTTCTGAAAATGTTAAATTTGCCATAAATTCTTCAATCCACGCAACAAAATTAGCTAAAAAAAGTGTTTTAAATTGATTAGTCAAATACAGAGGAATCATTTCATTGTTGGTTTGGACATGAGTTATGTAAGTATTAAATTATGCTTAAGTAACTATATTTGATAGTTAGTTAGAAGATAATTTTAATGTATAAAATTAATACGGTATTTGATTTTTAACTCAGAAACTCGCATAACTTACACCATGAATAAGTTATGAGAAAATCTATATATTATTTTATCAATAATAAAAGTTGTATAACTAATCACTGCATAAAATAATACATAAATAATTCTTATACTACTAATACCCAAATGACCGAATAACCTAATCAACTATTAAACGATCTCAAAATATTTCTCCCAAACTTTTTAAATTTTTTTAAAAATAAATTAAATTTAACAATTTATCCAAACACTTTGAAAATTATACAAAACCCACTAAATAAAGATTGAGGAAAAAGGTGTCACCATTTTGCTTGGACGGCCTTAGTCTTCTTTTTACTTTGTCTTTAATATGCAAGGAATTTTTCTACCTAAGAGTCACTAATGTAGAAAAAGTCTAAGAAAGCAACTCTAATATATTTTTAATGGAGAAAAAATTAGGATTAATTCAACATTATATGTTTGAGTTTATGAGTATTGTCATATTCACTAGATTTATAGGAGTCAAAATTTATTATTTATATAATTTTTAAGATAATTTTTAATATATAAGCCTAGAATCAAAGTTATTAAGTTCAGATAAATCTCTAAGTTGTTGACTAATAAAGCGTAACATGTCTAAATTTGAATACTCTTGAAATATATTTAACAAAATATTATGTTTAATTTTTTTTAGTTGTCATATTATGTTTTTTAAAAGTCAATTTGACTATTTTTCAAAGTTAAATTAGATCAAATTAATTTAATATTTAAAATAAAAATTCAAAAATTAGAACAAAAGTATTATTGATTACAACCTTTTTTGCATATCAACATGGTTATTGAAAATGCATCTTAAAATATTAGTCAAGTTTATATAGTTTGATTCTGAAAATAAAAATTATGACAACTAGAAAGAAATAGAGGAATTATAATCCTGAATTAAAGATTTGTTGAATTCAAAGATCTTTTTAATTTTATAATTTTAAATATGTCAAATGAAAAAAATAAAAATAAAAATAAGACAGACAAATTGAAAAAAAAAACTATTTATGGACAACTAATAATAATAATAATCCATTTATTGACTATGTCCTTGGTGGTCTATCCTTAGTGCCTTGGTGACTTTATTTTCATTAATATTTTTTTTCTACAAAATGGAATGGAGTTGTCTTAAAGGAAATCATTTTAAAGTTTAAAGAAGTAAAGCTTATGATAATTAATGGAATGTTGTAAAATCTCTTCATTCATAGTATAGAGACAATTTTTTTATTAGAGAGTATTTGATTTTTAAATAAGTCTTACATAATAAATAGTCATAATCTCAATATGAATATCGAATATTGAGTGAGAAATCAAAAAAAAAAAGGAAAAAGAAAAAATTGATCTCATTTAAATTAAGAATTTAAATTGATGAAGTAACAATACAAACTTAATATAAAACACAGATAATTCAATAATGAAAGATTAATAATTTTGAGATGAACTAGTAAACTATAGATGAATCAAAAGTAAATAATAATTAATCAAATGTCTAGAATTAAAATTTTAAGAAACCTAATGACTAGAAGGGCCAAGTCAAATGCTCACATTAATGCAAATGATGACCTAAATAATAATAATAATAATGATAATGATAATGTTAGGCAACCAACTTATATAAGATAATAATATGATTATCATGTAATAATTAATAAATTAACTATTATACTTACCACATACTTTGATAGACCTAGTAAAATACATAAGATGTTTGAATTTTTTATTTTTTATTTTAAAAAAAAAACAGCTACAAATTTTTTTGTTGTTGATGTATTACTAATATATTTGTCATAGTTGATTTTCTTTTATAAACCATAATTAAAAATGATAATAGAACTTTGTTGTTTAGAAATAAAGTAATCTTGCCGCTTTTGTTTTTTCCCCCCTTTTTTATTGGTGCTAAAGTTTAATGATAAAAAACAATTTTTTCTAGGAAAAATTATTTTAAGATTTAAATAGCACGTTTAAATACTTTGAAGGATAAATTACATAACTAGATAAATATGTGATATGCATTTATATTATATCACATGATTTTATTGTTATTTCTCTCTCCTCTCTTCATCTCTCTCGCCTCTTGCCTCTCTCTCTCTAATCTCTTGCCAGATATATAAATACGTATGTATACCATTTGTATGTATACATTATTTGACAAATATACATATTCAATTTAACAAATATACATATACAGTTCGTCTCTCTCCACTCTCTACCCTTTTTCACTCACCTCTCTCCTCGCCTGTCTCATCCTTCTCCTAATCTCGCTTGCCAGATATACAAATATATAGGTATATCAATTATACATATACAATTATTTAACAGATATACACATACAATTTGACAAATATACATATACAATTCGCATCTCTCGTTCTCGCTCGCCTCTCTCTCGGTCTCGCTCGCCTCTCTCTCGGTCTCGCTTGCCTCTCTCTTATAATATGTAATCGTAATTTTATCAAATTATAGCTATTTTAGTTTTTTTTTTGCCCTATTATGTTTCAAATATTTGTTCTTTTTGAAAAATCCTCTACTTTTAACGTGTACATATGTTAGAAAAGAAAAAGAAGAAGAAGAAGATGTGATTGATTCTTTTTGACATGATTTATGTTTAAGTAAAAACCATCTATGTAAATAATACCATCTTTGTTTTAAAAGATTTTTATTGAGATTTCTATCGAAATAGAATATCTGTAAAACGTTTTGAAATTCATGCGCAAGACTTAATTTTGTGAGATATATATCTGAAATATTTAATTATGCTTTTTAAACATATTTCACTCTTTTTAAACACTGATTTATGATGTTGTCTAAATTGACTTGGTGATTTTGCTTTTCCAATTTTAATCCCCTACGAAACAAAATAAGACTAATTCAAAATGTATTAATTCTTCTAATTTATCTTTTCAACTCTACATTATTAATTTTTCCTTTTTCATATATGTTAGAAGACAATTTCCCCTCTTTTTGCCCTTTTTTCACTCTATGCTATTTTTTTTTTTTGATATATATATTTTTCCTCAAGTATAATTCACGTGACATCATTTCTTTAGGACATTGTTTAGTAAATAATTTTACTTTTATAATAATTTATATTTATAAATCACTACTTATCAAACAGATTGGGTAGATAATTTCAATTAAC
>DF358268.1:67822-84113 GCA_000787875.1 Solanum virginianum
GATCTGATATAACTCAATAAAAGATAAATTACGCACTCTTTTTGTAAAATATTTTATTCTTAAAAATCAAACTCAAATATTCTAATTAAGAATAAAAGCATGATCTATCACACCATGCACTTTAGATAATATTAAACGTAGGGGTGATAATTCGGTGTGTTAGATCAAATTTAAGCGGATTATAATGGGTCAAGATAACAAACTGGTCAAGACCCAACCCAATTCGAATTTGCTTGGATCAAAATGGATTGGGTCAAAACGGGTTGAATAATGGGTTAGAGAGCGGGTCAAGATCCAACCCGACCCAACTTTTACTAAGTTTTACTTATTTTATTTATTCATTTTTAATATTTAGTACTTAATTAAATTATATTTTTCTTTATTATGACTATATAAAATATATCAAATTAAAAAAGAGTGTTTTAAAAATAATTTAGCAAGACCTCTCTCTAGTAAATTCAGATTGCATATCAACCTAATTTTAAATGGGTCGAAATGAGTTAGGTAGAAATCGCTTGGGCTAATAATTGAGCAGGTTAATAACCCGCCAAAACTTACAACGAGTTAGGTTTAATTTTGACACCCCTAATTAAACGTGCCATACTACATAAAAATACTTTTTTAATCTTATATAATATTAAACATTCTTACTATGTAAAAATTAAAAATTTTAAAAATAATAAAAAAGAAAAAATGAGTTTTATTTTGAAATTAAAATAATAATTAAATATAACTAAAAATATGAAAATTTTATTTCTAACCAAAATTAGTATATTATCTAATTTTGTAATCTTCTTTTGACTTCTTCATAAATAGTAAAAATATAAACCCCAGTATTTAAGTCTTACATTTTTTTTCCCAATTTCACTTTGTCTATAAATAGTAATCTCCTTCTCTCAATCTCTTCACGTTTTTTTGCCTTATTAGAATTTGCCATTTCATAAATCTCTTCTCTCTCTTCTTTCTCTCTCTCTAGTTTCAATGGAGAAAATGGATTCCATCAATTTATCCAAACCAGAGGAAGCTAAAGCAGAAGCAGAGGTAGAAGAAGGTGTAATTTCCGACGAAAACGGTAACGGAAAATCAAATTGTGCTGAAAACAGAATATTCAATTCAGTTGATTCTGAAAAAAATTTGAATTCCGATATTCACGCAGAGAATGAAGGAGAAGGAGCGGAAGATATAAATTCAGCTGCTTCTAGAATCATCGATGATTCAGTTAAGGTAAACGGCGACATATTAGGTGTAATTAAGCCGCATAGGTTGTTGCCGCAGCCGGAGGTACCTGCCGGAGTAGCGGCTGGTGAAATGAAACGGTCTCAGTCCATGCCGGAGAGTTTTGACGTGCCGGCGATCGGGAAGTTCTTTCGTGAGAAGAGTAGTAGCTTATCGTCGGCGATAACGAAGCGGTTGGCGACGATGAGGGATCAGTTTGATGATGAGAAAGTGAAGAAATCGGAACCGCAGCAGGTAACGGTGTTTGACCTTTCCGGGATGAAAGTGATTGTGGAGCTAAAACCTCCGGTAAAGAAGCTTCCAGGAAGAGTGAGTTTCTTCTCGAGATCTAATTGCAGGGATTGCACCGCTGTGAGGTCGTTTCTGCGTAAGGAAAATCTAAACTACGTGGAAATTAACGTCGATGTGTATCCTAAAAGAGAGAAGGAATTAATTGAGAGGACCGGAAGTGCAAATGTGCCGCAGATATTTCTGAATGAGAAGTTGTTTGGTGGATTAGTGGCTTTGAACTCGCTACGCAATAGCGGGATGTTGGAGAAGAAATTGGCGGAAATGCTGGCCGGTAAATGCCCTGAGGATGCACCGGCACCACCGGTTTACGGTTTCGACGATGACTACGAGGAGCAGAACGACGAAATGGTAGAAATTGTGAGAGTATTGAGGCAAAAGCTTCCGATACAGGACAGAATCATGAGGATGAAAATAGTAAAAAATTGCTTCTCCGGCGCCGAGCTTGTGGAGGTTTTGATCCACCACCTGGACTGCGGCAGGAAAAAGGTATGCCCACTTTGACATAATTACTAAATTAGATTAGAGTAAATTAATTCAACATTAATAATTAAATTTAGAAATAGATTAAACTGTTTCTAAAGTACAACGAACAGTAAATTAATTCAAAATCGCAATAACTTAAATTATAGGCACCTAACGTTCACAACGAATTGTACTATTCTTCTACTAATCTTAACCACAGACGCAAAACATGAAAATGAAGGCTAATTTTTAAAATTTTTGAAAAGTCTTACTCTCTATTTCCATTAATTTCATATGTTAATAAATATGACGTTTGATCAGATTATACAATATTTAGGATTTTGAGTATTTTTGGGAACCTATTCCGTGCAGGTATAATGGAAATTGAAATCCTGCCTTATATTATATATACTCTCTCCGTTCACTTTTGTTAGTTCAATTTAAAGTTAATTTAATATAAAAAAATAAATTAATGACAAGTAAAAATGAATAAAAATAATACTAATTTCATAAGATATTCTCCCTCTATTCCATTTTATATGATACCTTTTGACTTGACACAACATTTAGAAAAAAAAGTAAGACTTTTAAAATTTGTGATCTAAAATCATTGTTAGATATTTATGTGATTGAGAATTTTAAAGGTAAATTATTTTCAATTAGAGTAAAATAACATTTTTTTTGAGACGGAACAAAAAGAAAAAGATATCACGTGAAATGAGACGTAGAAATTATTATATAGTATTATAAGTACGGACGATATTTTTGATGTATTGTTCACTTGGCCCAAAAAGAATAAGATGGTACGGTGTGCAAGGGTCAACTAAGCTCATTTCTATGTATTAAATATAATTTTAATGTTTTAAAAATAAATGTTTGGTAACACGTATGCACAAATAAGAAATGTTTATAATAAAAAACAATAACTTCGTAAAAATTATAGGCAAGGAAATAATAGTTTGACTTTCTAAATGTAGTTGTGCAGTGGTGCCAAACAATGTTTGGAGAATAATTTTTTTTGCCTAGACAAGATATACTATATTTACAACATGGAAGATTCGTTATCATACCTAAAGTATCAATATTTGAGATAGATAAATAACTTACTGCATAAATGAAAGTGTACTCCGCATCTTATCGATGATATGGCCTCTGTATAGGTGAATATGATGATAAAAAATTAGGATGTATATGAGTAGGTAGTTGCGTTGTATAGTTTTTCTTATCAATGATGTTAATTTTTTTTATCTCCTACTTTTTATTTATATCTATCTTTTTAATTATATTTATTTCTTTATTTTGATTATTATATTATTCGTTGATGCCACTTGGTATTCCCTTTTTCTTTTTATTTTGTTTTTATTAGAGTCGTCTATCGAAAACAATTCTTCTATTCTTATCAGATAGAGGTAAGATTTCATAACACAACCATCTTTAGGTTTCACTTATGTGATTTAACTGGTTACTACCCACATAGTTTTTGGCTGGCCATAATATGTTCGATACATATTTTTGGTCCAACTAGTTCAAATTTGTGCTAGAAAAAAAATTCTAGTTTAAGAGTAAAATATTTCATAAAAAAGACAATTTCCTTTTGGAGGCCTGAATCCAAGATCTCTACAAAAATGGGTGATTCGTGCTTATTTCAAATTAAGGAAGACCATGTACTAGTAGCATGAAAATGAGTTTTTAAAAAGTAAATAGCCCATAGTAACCAGTTGTACTAGCCCCTGTCAATAGCTTTTAAGTCGCGCAGTTTCTGCCAAACCACACGCTTCCTTGGCCTCACATAGAACTCAGAAAAGCTCCGTTATCCCATGGTCCCGTCAATCTCGTCCGCTGATAATGAGTATATTACCCACAGTCCCACACGCTTTTGGAATTAGTGCAATCAATTGACTTGGAAATTATGATGTTTAATTAATTAATGAAGTCATTATTTGCTTGAGTCAATTTGACAAGTTATTTGGAAATTGGACGCTTTAAGCATTAGCCTTTGCCTCGTCATAATCACAGATGCGTGAATTGATCTTTCTCCCACGTGCTGAAAGTTATTCACTGTGTCATTTCTTCAGAAAAACAAAATACCCCCTGGAATTATTTGGTCTTTTAATCGGAATATTGGACCTTGTAGTCAATTTTTGTTATAATTGGAAAGGAGAGTTAAAAAGAAAATTGACGTGAAACAAATAGAAGAGTTTTTTCTCTTAAACGTACTTGATTTTGATAGGTAAAAAGGAAAATGGGAACGGGATTAATATTAATATTGCTATTATTATGTTCCTTTATTTAGAATTCACAATCTATTCACTGGGGGTCCGAGGAGAGCGATTTTATCCTTTCCTTTTCTCTCCTGTTTTCCCATGAAAAAGTGACAAACTTTTACATACCCAAAAGAAAAAAGTGACAAACTTTCCCTTTGGATTTGCTTTTTTCTACCCTTGTTTCCAAACACAGTACTAGTTTTTAGAAAAACATGTGTTACTTTCGAACTTTTTAGTTCTTAAGTCTCAACATGTTACATGAATGAACATTTTTAGGGGTACTAATGAGTGTGTCCTAACGGCTAACAATGAAGATGGAATAGATGTGTGAAACTGGAGTTCAAATTCTAATAGATGCAAAACACACTAGCTTATTCTTCCCATTATTCTTAGTAAGGAGGTTGCAGGAACATTAACACCCAAGAGTATGGAAAGGTTAAATGACGGATTGAAATGAAATATAGATGACTAGCGTTCAAATTGTAATAACGGTATAAAGAATTTTTTTAGGTTATCTCTTCTCATTTGACTAAGCTAGTATGCAGTTCAGTGGTTTAGTTGATATGCGTGCAATCGTTATTGCAAAAAATGAACTGGACATTTTTCTTATGTCATTTCTTTGTACTCACCTTTTCTTTTGCTTCAAATAAAATCATTCTTCCATGATATCCAGTAGAGTAACTTTCTGGTAGCTTGATTTTTTTGTAGAGTTGTGTGCAAATTTGTCCGGATGCTATGGTTATTAAAAATGAATAAAATTTTTCTCATGTCATTTCGCGTACTCATTTTCTGCTTCAAGTCTAATTGTCCCTCCAGAAGTACCTTTCTGGTGGATAAATTGGATTGGTCTAGGTTTCTGATTGTTAGCGTAACTGATTCTGGAGTTCTAGCATCTGTGTGGCTCGGCCTTGAATCCAGTCTACATGAGTTACTCATTACCTGTAATTTGTTGAAAAAGGAAAAGAAAAGGGTAGCACAAGCTTTTGGTATATCAATCAAAGCATAGTGCTTGAATAAGTATAACATTGTGGAGACTAGGAAGCATAAGGCGAAATGAATTCTAACAGCTTATAACGTTAGAGATTGAGAAGTGTGCATGCAACACTACCAGTGTTTTACAATGACTTCATCAATTAGCAAAAAACCATTGATTTCGAAGAATCATTAACATATTTATCTATGATATATCATGGACTTATATTTCGAAGTAATAACTATTTGATATCTAACATAGGCTGTGGAAATTGGGAAGAACCTGGCGAGAAGGCATTTTGTCCACCACGTCTTTGGGTAAGAACTTTAAAAGGATTTTATGACTGCTGTCCATCAGTATAGATTTGACTATTGACAACATGTTTTTATTCAACTGTTTATGCCAGAGAAAATGAATTTGAAGATGGAAAACACTTCTATAGATTCCTTGAACATGAGCCTTTCATTCCCAAATGCTATAATTTTCGAGGATCCACAAATGACAATGAACCCAAGGATGCCGCTGTGTTAGGCCAAAGGCTGGGTAAAATAATGTCTGCTTTACTTGAGTCTTATGCCTCTGATGATCGGCATCATCTTGATTATATAGGCATCAGCAACAGCGAAGAATTTCGGAGGTACCTACATTTTATTCTTTTTTGTCAGAAACTATTAAATGACTCGTTCTTTCAGTGATAATCTCCATCTTAGATTTCCTTGATAAAAATTTCTGTAGTAACTTGAGCTGCAGCTCATATTGCTATTTTGGTTTTACTCTTTTCTCTCAGCGAACATGTAGCAGATGATGTCTTTTCATTTTCTATTCTTTTCTTTCCTATCTTCATAATCCTAGAAAAGAACTTTCAGGTAGCTTGCAGAATACATATTACTTTTATCCTTCATATAATCCTTTGGTTGAATAGGACATTTGTTACTCTATTGTCCACAATGTTGACAACAGGATTTTGACCTTCTCATTGAACTTTCTCAGTGCCCCATTTTCTTTACTCCTCTGCTTTGCCCATCAGTCCCAGAGAAAGATTTTAAGAGGCTATTTTAAAGTAGGAAGTATTTTCTGTGATGAGTAAATATTACATCGACCAAATATGTCTTTAGAAAGGCTTTTAATCTTAAAAGTGAGCAAAATTTCTTTTCATGTTCATTTTCTTAAGGATGATGGCTTTCAAAAGAGATGCACCAAAGCAGTCTTTCCTATTTCCTACTCAAAATTGTGGATCTATAGTATTCCAGAATGAATCTCTTGAGTTCAGTCCAACGGAGATGAATGTTGTTAGATGAATCAGTAATTATAAACTAAAATGTAAAGTAATAGTTAGAGCTCATCAATGGCTTACTCAGATATATTTAGCAGCTTAACAACAACAACAACATACCCAGTGGAATTCCACGAGTGGGGTCTGGGGAGGGTAAAATGTACGCAGACCTTACCACTACCTCACAGAGGTAGAGAGGCATATTTAGCAGCTTAGCTTCGAAAAATTTGCAGAAGAAGTTGGGGTGGCAAAGATGCATGACCTCAATGCGTTCTGGTTACTGCCATTAATGAATGATATGGGGCTTTTGAGACTGAATAATGTTTTGGAAGAGTAGACCATTATGCTAAGCATTTTCTTGATCAGTGGAAACTGATTTGCTTTAGTTGCTAGATGTTTAGAATACTTATTACTAAAGATCAAAACACTATCTATGATGAGACTTATTACTAAAGAGCAAACACCATCTATGATGACTTATTAAAGTAAAACAGAACACTACATACTATGTACTGATGTGCCCTGAAAACAGCTTACAGACAGCTCCACTTGATGTTCATTTCCAGTTAGTGTCCATATTTATGACGTCTTGATGGAGTTGAGCTTCTAGCCTGTCTTCCGACGAGCTATCCATATTTTGTGGAATATAAGAGAATGGGCTGATCCGAGCAGCCATATTTCATTTTTCAACTTACTCGAACAAGTTTAATGCGATGCTCCATACAAAATCTTTATACAAAATAGAAATTGCAGAACTTCTTGCATACTAAGATCGAGAAAGAGCAGACAGAAACCTTACAGTTTCTGTTGTTTATCAGGCTCTTATTGAGAATATCTTAGTACCTAGTATAGGGTTCATGACATTAACTGCCGCAGATAACTAAAGAGAATTGAGTACAGCATCAGTAAAATTCAATTAAAGAGGTTGCTATGGATGCCAAAGGATCATACCAGAAAGAGCTTGAAGAACAATTTCTTATCCTGCCCACACTCAACCAGAGATATACCTAGGTGCCTTAGCTTTAAATGTCTCCTCCCACACTAGGCAATTAGATGGATTCTCAACCTCCCAGAAATCTTTTCTCCTATGTATCTCTTGATATCATTGACTGAAAGATGTCTCAAATTGCAGCATACCATATCTCTGATTCTGACGCAAGCCTTCCATAAGCTAATAGCTTCCCATATAAACCCTTATTACCATTGTGCCTCATCTGTAGTTCACCATAAAATTCATCCAGGTATTCACTCAACCTGGTGCACCACCTTTTCTATAAGGACTGATTAGCTTTCCCTAGGACTTCATACGAAAAGTAGTTTTCCCATGTCTATAGCTGTTAACTTTACCTGTCAGTACAGGTGAGCTGCTTATTTTCCTGCGTCATTTCTACTATAAAAAATTCCTGCATTAAGACTTTCAGCTTAGAAGAGAACTTGGAAGTCTAAAGATGTTGAATCTACTTAACCAATGAAGACGAATTCTAAAAGCAGCCTATGGCCCTATGTTGGAAGAAACTTCGAACTTAAGTATACGATGCCCTTCTTTTTTACTTAATTCCAGTGCATATTCACAACTCCTCCATCCCAAAGATAGTTCCTTACTGAACTTGTATTAGAACATTACCAGCAAGAATCCTAATCTTTAAATAGCATACTGGTTCAAATTTAGAGGAGGTGAAATCATCTGCTGAAATATCTTAATCATCATTACTTCTCAAACGTTATTATAAGTGAGCTTGTACCTTCAATATAACCTAATTAGTCAAGTTTGTATTATGCTGAAAATCAAACTCTTAATACATTCTTGACCGGAAAGAAAAGGCTAATCCATCCTTTTTCTTTAGTAGGTTTTAACAGTCCATTTCTTTAATTAAACACAAACCAAGACCTTCATATAAGACGGTGGGTTGTACGATATCTAATCTTTCTGTTGTCCCATAAATGCAGATATACAAATCTGGTTCAGGATCTCCACAGGGTGAACCTCCTAAATCTTTCAGCAGACGAGAAGCTAGCCTTCTTTCTGAATTTGTATAATGCTATGGTCATTCATGCTGTGATCAGGGTTGGCCATCCTGGGGGCATGATTGATAGAAGAGCGTTTTTCTCCGAGTTCCAGTACTTAGTAGGTGGTTATTCCTATTCCCTATCAGGGCTAAAAGATGGCATACTAAGAAGCAATCGAAGAGCTCCTTTATCACTGATGAGACCCTTCCCTGGCGGAGACAGGCGTCTGGAGGTAAATACCCCTCCCCTGTTACTTATTTTTCTACAACTACTGTTGCAACTATATAATTGTATACCTTTTATACTAAACATATATGGTGTTTTAGTCATTCGAAGTTTTGATGGAAACGATGGAATCAATTTGAGCATTTTGCTCAATACTTTTACATTCATTTTTTCCCTTTCATTTTACTGACAATTTCTTTAGACAATTTAGTTAATGTTTTCATTGCTTAAAATTTAGCAGCTCAAATTACATCCTGTTGTCAGTTTTAAGTAGGCATTTGAATGACTCTTCAGTTAAAATAAAAAAAGAGTTGTTGACGTTGAAGTTAAAAGAAAGCTGCCAGAGTTCGTTATGTTGGGAGATGAGCTTCACTAGGAAAAAAAATGTGAAAGTTGAAGATTTGTGAGTGAAAACCAGTACTGTAGTATTTCACTTGAAACTCTAATACTGTTTAGGAACTTCATACAGTTTTACTCTTCCTCGGTATCCCTCTGTAAATTCTTAAATATTTGAATCATATAAACCAGAATCCATGTTAAAATCCACATTATCTTTCTAATTTTGATCAACTATACTTCCAATATGCAGTTGTCATTTCAGAAAGTTAATCCGTTAATCCATTTTGGACTGTGCAATGCAACAAGATCAAGTCCAGCAGTAAGATTTTTCACACCTCAAAGCATCAAGTCTGAACTAAGATATGCTGCAAGAGAGTATTTCCAGAGGGATGATGCAATGCAAGTGGATTTGTCTAAGAGAACTGTCTACCTTAATCGAATCATGAAGTGGTAAATTTTCTTTTCATAATTTCCTTTTCGTCCCTAAGATTTAAGAAAAATGCATGCTCTGTTTAACCACAAATACTGTGCATGTCAAGTACTCCTCCGTCCTTTACTAGAGGTCTCTGATTCAATACCTCAGAATGAAATCAATCACCTTGTAAATTTGATCTTATGCTTGACAAACTAGCCGAGGGTCTATCAGAAACAACTTATTTACCCCCACACGTATCCTAGACTCCACTTCTGCAATGATACTGGGTATACTGTTGCTTGACAAACTAGTTCAAGAGTTGGCACCCAGTCCCGTTGCCATTCCTAAAGAGTCTTATGCATCCCACATATTGACTTTGCAGGTACAATGCTGATTTTGGACAGGAAAAGGAAATACTGAAGTGGATTACAGGTTCCTTAGATGCAACAAAAGCAGGTCTTTTGACGCATCTTATGGGTGATGGTGGACCTGTTAATGTTGTTTATTCAGGTTTTGATTGGTCTCTAAATGCTTGACCAAATACTATAGGTAAACTCCAAGGGGAACACTTTAGTTTTTTCTTTCCTTGTACCCTTCTCATTGTTTTAGTATCAATCTCTCACAAAGATGAGGGCATTGTTGATTGATTGTCCACATCGTAGTATAGTTAAAAATTTGTGTATAGCAAGAGCTTGTTAATGAATTGCAGGTTTGGAATGAGTTCTTTTTCTTTTAACCACTAAAATAGATAGTGCATTACTCGTAACGATCAGTAGACGCGATTCACTATCTCTCTATGTACGTATCTCCTTTGAAATACTAGATGAAATCACTAAATATTTACACAAGTCGGGGTGTTCAATTAGAAATTCAAGGAGATTATTGAAGCAGCATAAAGAGAGGAATAGAGACTTACATATAATGTTCATTGACGTAGAAAAAAAATACAATAAAATATGTTGGAGATTTTATAGATATGCTTGGAGTCTAAAGGTGTATTTGTTCCATTCATTGGTGTGGACATGAATGAGGATAGTGGGAGGAAATTTGAAACACTTTCCAATCAAAATGTGGTTATATCAAGGATCAATTTTCAGCTTGTTTTTATTTTTTTGGTGATGGATGAATTACAAAGACATATTCAAGAGAAAGTACCATAATATGTTTATTTGTAGATGACATATTATCGTTTGATGAGCCATACACTAGAATTAACGGTCAATTTGAGGTTTGGAAATAGACTCTAGTGTTCAAATACTTGTAAGTTGAGCATGAATAAAATACACCATATGGAGTCACTAAAAAAAAAGGAGAAAAGGGTAAAAAATATCCTTAAACTATATGAAATGAATAAAAATGTCTTTCATTTATACTTTGGTCTAGAAATGTCCTTGCCGTCAATACTTTGGTTCAAAAATGTCTTTATTGTTATTTAATGGGTCAAAAATGGTTTTTTTCCAAAGAAATAAATAAAAAGAATACCTTTTTGGATCAAAGTATTAACGGCAAGAGCATTTCTGGACTAAACTATGAAGAAATGACATTTTTATTCATTTACATATTTTAAAGGCATTTTTGACCCTTTTTCCTAAAATAAATAACAAATTTATTGAAAAAAGGGTATTTTTAATCAATTAAATAATAATAAAGACATTTTAAAATCAAAATATTAACAAAAAAATATTTTTAAACCAAACTATAAATAAAATGCATTTTTATTCCTTCCATATAGTCTTAAACCCTCAATTGTCTAGTGGTAGAAATGATATCATTATTTATTTCATTAATTTACTATAAAAATGTTATTTATTTTTATTTGATATCTTTATTAGTTTGTTGTCAGCATTTCCTTTCCACAATATTTTGTCATAACTTACTTATTCTTACATGTGTTTTTATTCTTCAAAATAATTTTTCTGAGCCAAAAATTTATTGAAAATTATCTTTTTACTCTATAAAAATAAGAATTAAATTTACGAACTTCATTCTCTTCGAGCCTCACTTATAAAATTTTAATTATTATTATTATTATTATTATTATTATTAATTATTTCCTTTGTTATTTCCCAAAATTACTACTGTTTATGATATGATCTATCTATGACTAAATAGTACTACTACCATTTAAAGTAGATAAACTGCCGTTTACCAAATTGGGCTGACTTTGGCACTTTTTCCATAAATCATGTTGATTTCTTAAAAAATAAAATAAAATAAAATAAATTATTTATTATTTTTAAATAAATTTAATTATGTTTTTCTTTATTATTCTAGTACTAGTAACTATTTTTAAATTATAAATATTTTTATGATAAATATATAAATAAAATAAATATTTAATGAATAGAAGTTATTATATCTTAAAGTATAAGTAAAAATAAAATAATAAAAAACACTTAATTGTTTTTTTAAAAAAACATGTAATATCACAGTTGAAACATGAAACAGCTGGAAAAATAATTTATTAGAGATAATATTGTAAAATTACAGTTGAAAGAATCGACGAAATAATTAATAATTAATACTCCCTTTGTCCTATTTTATGCGGCATCCTTTCCTTTTTGGTCCGTTCTAAAAAGAATGTCACATTACTCTAATTGGAAACAATTTAACATTAAAATTCCTCTTTTACTCTTAATGAAATAATTCTCCACCACACAAATATATAAGAATGATCTTATATCACAAGTTTCAAAAGTCTTCCTTCTTTTCTTAAACACTGTGTCAAGTCAAAAGGTGTCATAAAAATAAAACGGAGGCAGTAACACTTAAAACAGACACGTCAATCAATATCTTTGTTAAAAAAAAGTTAAATTAAAAAATCAAAAAAATTATTTTGTCATAACTTACTTATTCACACTTGCTAGATAGTATAATAAAAAACAACCATTTGGTTTATGGAGAATCAACAATTGTAGTCAAACTAGGAAATATACAAATTTCTACTCATTTAACATATAATAGTAAAGGGAAAAGACTTTTCTTATAAATTATATACAAAATATAGAAATACAGAACCCGTCGTAAAAATAAATTAGTCTTTTTTGGAAATTCTCAATAAGAAAGAAGGGGGTGTATTTTTTTTCGGTTTTAATTTTAAGAAAAGGAAAATCTTATTTTCCGAATCATTGTACATTTCAATTTGAATTAGGAATTCTGTGTCCAACTCTAAGCAGCCCTTAACTACATATGTATCTGATCATATATGTATTATCTATTCCAACAAATAATACAAAAGAAGAAGGTTTTTTCAATGCGAGATCTAAAAACATATCGCTCTGTGGCACCAGTACTAAGTACGCTATGATTCGGGGCTTTAGCAGGTCTATTGATAAAGATTAATTATTTTTTTTTTTGGAAAAGGAAAAACTGCAGTCAAATATTCAACTCAAGATGGAGAATAAAATGAAAAATTCTTTTAAAAAAAAAAATATAATAGCAATAAATGCTCTAAACCACTAATTTTGACTAAGAATTCTTTTGCATTTATTTTGGTGATAAATAAAAACTTACCATTGATTACACTAAACTACTATGTAGACTTTAATAAAAATCAAACATTTTAAAAACTTGAAACCTGGAAAAATTTTATTTGATTTAGTACTATTTATTTATTTATTTATTTTATGTCAGAGTAGTTGATTTGTTCAACTACTAGTTTGAACTGTTGGTAGAAAAATTGAAAAAAATAATTACTTTTTTGACAAATTTGTAGGACCCAACCAACAAGTTTTTCTTCTTTCTTCTCATTATTCTGTTTCCCATTAACAATTTCTTGACTTTAAATAGGAAAATAATAATATAATATTTGGTCATTTTAATCCTCCAAGAAAGAGGGGATTTGAGGTGAATATGTCTTTCAAATGGATTTTTTTTACCAATAGGAGAAAAATGAAACCAATAAACAATAACGACATATTTAGTGTACTTTCACAAGTAAAATCTGAAAAAATCAGAATATACATAGTAAAAGACAGTTTCTGATAGACCAATGAAGCCAAGAACAAGAAAAGAGCCCTAATCCTAGCTTTGGTAGAAATCTCGAACGTGTTTCACCTGTAGTTGAACAATAGGAGATTTTATATCGATCATAGTTTTATGAATTATGTCAACTTACGATATTTGATTATCTTTTGTTCCACTTGAAAGTGATTATGTGACGAGCTCACATATGGAATTATGTAAAATGTCAGAATTACCTTTGAACTATATGCAATGACACTTTTTTTTTTACTTCGTTAAATGTTGGGAGTACACGTGTCTTCGTTACTAGATTAGCCTGAATATGCCCTTATCCACTAACGTGGCGTTACTAACAAAGCATTTTTTCGATTTAATCAAACACAATCTACTATCTCACAGAAGACTTATGATAGAAATCAATTTTTTTAATTAAAAAAACAAGAAGCTAATTTAAAAGCTTGGTCAAGCAGACTCTTCAACAAATTCAAGCCGAAAAACACCTTTAAACCCAACTTTTAACGGAAGGCAAAGTCATGTCATTTCATATACTTTTAGAGACAAATTTTGATCCTTTAACCCCTAGAATTTGTGTTGAAATCAAGATCTTACAACTACATTACTTGAACAAGAGGATGAAATCTAAGAATACTTGTATGTTAGATGTTATTTAGTCTTTGGTTGTGGAAATAACAACGAGGAATTTAGTATAATCCCATCAATAGTCTTAGGAGAATAGAACATACACGGACCATATCCTTACCTTTGAAAAGGTAAATGAAGCTATTTTCAAAAGGCTCTCGACTGAACAAACCTCTATAAGGTAGTGGTAAGGTCTGCGTACATTTATCCTTCCTAGACCCCAGTTGTGGAATTCCACTGAGTATGCTGCTGTTGTTATCGTCGTCTCGACTGAACAAACAATGAGGCATAGCCAGTATACAAAGAAACTGATGTTGGCCATCTATTATTAGGTAAAATAAGATAAAAGTCACATCCAAAATTCACAATGTTATTTGTACATGTGTGACAATAAACATGGTGTATATTCTTCAATTCAAGGAAGATACAAAAAGGGATAAAATACAAACATTTACACCAGAATAAACTGCTACATGTGCAGGACATCAACTGAAAATTCAAGCTATCAATGACAAATTTTCATCTAAAACACATGAACATCGGGTGGTGTGTTTACGTTGTCGAGCCAAGTAACTAACTGTTGCGAAGAAGGCCTTATTTTAGGAGATTCGTGCAAACAAAGGCATGCGATTTCAAGAACCAACAACATTTCTTTCGCGTGTTGCTTGTCATATATCAGAGGATCAAAGACTTCAGTTTCCCTCTTTTGTTTCTTCATTTGGATCACCCAAGAGATTAAATCTCGGTTTGCTCTAGGTTTGCATGGATCCATTGGTCTTTTGCATGTAAGGAGCTCCAAAAGAACGACGCCCAAACTATACACGTCCCCTTTATACGTAGCTACAGAAGCTTGGCCGTATTCAGGAGGTATATAGCCTAACGTTCCAACAACATCAGTGGTAACATGAGTGTCGTAAGGCAGAATAAGCCTTGCTAGACCAAAATCAGCCAAGTGAGCTTCAAAATTTTCATCGAGAAGAATGTTACTTGACTTTATGTCTCGGTGCAAGATATGAGGCTCGCAAGCTTGGTGCAAGTAGGCAAGTCCTCTTGCAGCCCCTTGAGCAATCTGAAGCCTCAGATCCCAGTCCAACAAAGCAGGTCCGTCAACTTTCTCGTGCAGCCAATAATCCAAGCTTCCATTCTCCATGTAGGAATAAATTAGAAGCCGATCAGTTCTGTGCTTGCAATATCCTAGAAGATGAACAAGATTTGGATGCTGAGCTCTTGAAAGCGATTCAACTTCAGCTTGGAATTCTCGTTCCATCTGCCCAAAGTCACCTGAAAGCCGCTTGATGGCAACTTTCCTACCATCGCGAAGGAGGGCCTTGTAGACCAAGCCGAAGCCCCCACATCCAACGATATTTGATTGATCAAAGTTGTCGGTACACTTCAAAAGGTCGTCCAGACACATCTCTTTATTGCTCTCCTTGTTATGGAAAAATATCACCAGACTTGAGCCTAAGTCTTCCAGTTCCCTGTTAGAAGTATCCAGCTCCTTTTCCTGATCAACTACTTTTCGACTGCTTGCCCGCACAACAATCAAGTACATAAGAGCAAGAAGAAAAGCCGTTCCGAGACCAATGCCAATACCCATGCCAATGACAGCTCCTTTGCGCCTCTTTCCTTTGGC
Organism: Solanum virginianum; assembly: GCA_000787875.1. Taxonomy (NCBI): domain Eukaryota; kingdom Viridiplantae; phylum Streptophyta; class Magnoliopsida; order Solanales; family Solanaceae; genus Solanum; species Solanum virginianum. Next base: position 83,543 of record DF358268.1, read on the forward strand.
AACCGAACCCCGAGGAACTTGGTTGGAATTTTGACAGGGAGTACTATGTTCGCCACAGAGCCCCGGGTTTCCCTCGAAGCTTGAATTTGGAAATGTTGGAAACTGGCCTCCAGTAGGAATTTCCCCTGAGAGCTTATTATAAGCTACACTGAACCTTGACAGGAAGCTGCAGTGGACTAAAGCGGAGGGTATGCTGCCAATCAGATTGTTGTGGGATAGATCCAAATTCTCGACGCTCGCCATTCCAGACAAGCTACTTGGTATTGTCCCGGACAAATTGTTGCTTTTTAGATCCAAAACATGTAACCTTTTCAGATTCCCGAACTCCGGCAAAATTGCTCCAGTGAAAAAGTTGTTACCTAGTTCCAGTGTTGGAGGGAAGCTAAAAATCTGATTATACTGCAACCCCCTGCCACTTACATTTCTTTTCAAGAAAAAAGGAAAATCTGGCGATGAATCATTCGTCGAGACAGGGCCAGAGATTAGGCTCTGCAATTTAGTAATTTCTTTTGGAATCTCCCCCGTAAACGAATTGTTAGACAAATCCACATAGAACAGAAACTGGAAATCT
>DF358268.1:90451-103495 GCA_000787875.1 Solanum virginianum
TTTTTATTATTGATATGAAATCGAACTATCAGCCAAAAAACATTTGTAAAACATTTTTAAAGTATCAATATTATACATTACTACCTCTATTTTTATATTAGTTGATCAGCTTACTAAAAATATTGTCTGATATTAATTGTTCATCTTAATTAAAAAAACATTAATCAATTTTTTTTTCTATATTATCCTTGTAATTGATTCTTTTTGAAAGTGTTTATATTTATTTATAAAATTCCCAATAAACTTTTTAAGGGATGAATTAACAAAATTTTCTTCTTATTTATAATTTTTAATATGCGTGTAAAAAAATGATCAACTAATATAGGACTGAAAAAGTGGGTAAAATTGGACCTTTTTAAGTGTGTTTTGGCCTACTTCTTAAAGTTATTTTTTTTCTTCATTTTTCCACCTTCTTAATGGGTCAATACATAGCATTGTCATCGTTTAGATTTTGATTTTGTTTCTAAAAAGTGTGCAATTAAAACCTCAAGAAATAATAAAATATTAAATTATCATTTAACATCACAAAATGTACATTTTGTAGGTCTAATTTTTTTCACATAAAATCTGTTGTTCGCTCAAAAAAAATATTTAAAACGTAATCTATAAAGTCAATAACAACAATAATAGAGGACATTTACTAAATAACTAACGATTCAAATATAAGCAATTAGTGAAATTTTTTGCATTTTAAGTAATTTTTTTTTAAAAAAAAACTATGAAATTTGACTCTTAAAATTATGACCAATATTTTCTTGCTTACATGCATGAGCCACTTGATTAAAAAGAAAACTTTGTTACAAAGTTTTGACTTTGAAAATTATGACATTTGTGCGTGTGGAATGAGATGATTTGGGACACTCAATTATAACATATTTTTATTAAGATAACTAGATTATAACCACCATAGAGTTAAAGCAATTAGTAATTTAAATTAAAATAATTTAAGATTTGACACTAATTAAATCAAGAATGGCTATAATTTTAACATATGTTAGTGTACCAACCTTGTAATTAGAGTGGATACAACTTTCTTGATTAATAAATTAGTGGTCAATTTGTGATTAGTGCTAAGTAAATTTGTGGTGGGGGTGGGGGTAATTAAGTAATTATTAAAATTGATATTTACATCACATCAATTAATTTAATTTTAATAGTTAAGTCAGATTCGTACTCCTTCTATCCCATTTTAGCTGTCACGATAAGGTTTGACATAATTCTTAAGAAAAAATTAATTAGAAGTGTTGTTTGACTAATATATCCCTCATTAATAATTATTTTTTTAATCTATATATGTACCTCTTAATTCTTGAGTAATTAATGTTAAGTGCAAAGTTGAAAAAAAAAATAATTCTCTCTCTATCATCTAAATTGATAATTATTTTGGGACGATTAATTTTAGTACACATGACAACTAAAATGGGACGAAAGGACTACTATTATGATTAAGTAATGAATGTGTATGAAAAATATATTTTACACTTATTGATCAAGTATAATATTATATGCAAATATTTTTACGATAAAATAAGGACCAACAACTGTTTACAATAAATTTTAATGTAATCGAAAATAAATTGCAATCATAAATAGAATATAAAGAAACACCATTTTATTGACAAATATCGTGAGTACAAATCTGTTCCTCCCTTGATTCTTCTCTCCTTAGATTTCTTCATAATTTGAGAATTGTTAGTAGCATATTTCTTGAATGTAGGATGATTTTGATCTCTTTGAGATCTATTTTGATCTTTCCATGAGTATCTTCAGAGTTCATGAAATATTTGAGATACCTCTTTAAGAGAATATAATATTCTTTATATAGGCATAAGCTAAGGTTTCTAAGGAGAATAGTCTCAAAAAATTTTAATTTCTACAATAACAAAATCATAATTTTTACTAAAAAACTTAAAACATAAAAAGTAAATATACAAAGAAATTAAGAAATTCAAATTTTTATTTATTTATTTTATTTATATATTGTAATTGAGTGTGAGGTGGGTCCATGCACCATTAGTACATGGGGTTGAGTCAACTTGTGGTTTTAATTCTATTTATGGAAATGAAACATAATTTTTTTTTTCTTTCACTAAAAGGAGAAATTTATAATGATGAAAATGAACATCAATATACACAAAGTGCTATATATATATATAATTATAGTACACAAGCATGCACAATGAACATAATTGCCATTGGCTTAATTCTTTGTGTCTCACCACTTGTTCCACTATACAACTTTTTATGTAATCTAACATGGTTAAGTGGACAAGATTTACCCACCAATTTCATATAATATTATCCTATTTGCTTCTTTTTTTTTTAGGTTTAATTATGATTATTGTGCTTTATTTGTAAGATCCACTTATGATGGTTATTTTAGCAAATTGGGATATAACAACAAAGTGGTTATATCCACTTAGGTTTTTTTTTTTGTGTGGTGGATTTTCAAAAGATTCAATGAAGCCATGATTTCTCTTATTGCTTTATTTTCAAAAAAGTAATTTTTCCATTATTATTATGAATGAAGGGAAATTCAATTGAAGTGATATTAGGCTATTTATTTTGGTTTTCCTCCTTCAATATTAGATATTCGCATTAATATTATTGACAGACGATAATATGACTGGATTTACATTGTGCAAATCTTATTTAAAGAAGAAGATAAGCGTTCATAATTAAGATTTTTTTCCTCATATTTACAATTCAAACTTGAAATATCTAATTAAAAATAGAAGAAACTTATCTATCTTTTCACACTCGATGATCTTTTGTTTCGAGTGGTTACATGTATAACTCTTTGTTATAACAAGCTATGTACGTTCCTCGTCTTAATTTATATTACAGTGTTTGACTCGAGGGTGGAGTTTTAACAAAGAAAAAATATATTTTTGAAATCAACATTTTAAAATGAGTTACAAATATTTATTATGAGTACAAATTATTTAAAAAATTAAATTAAATTACTTCTATAAATATTTATTCTTTACAACTATTTTTTTAAAAAGAAATTAAATTCTAACAATAATTAATCAAATTTTATAAGTAATGTGAAGATTTTGATAATACGAACATACATAAGTCAAAATCAACATATCTCACAAACTTTACTTTCAAATTAATCAAAATAAATGTCATATAAAATAAAAGATAATATATAGGATGACATTGTTTGTAGTTTGAATTATAAATTAACAGTCTAATCAAAATAAATGTCATATAAAACATATTACTAAAAAAAAATATTTCACTTAAATTGGCACCAAATCATGATTAATTAAGTTGGAAGTTCATTGAGAATGAAGGAAAAATGATAAGATAGTTGATTTTATAGGCAATTAAGAGTAGTGCTATCACTTTCGGTTCAATTACTTTTGTTTTTTCTGAAAAATAAAAAAGATTTATTATTTTAAATTTTGTAAAAAAAAAAATTGGCGTAAAGAGATCATTCATATCAAGTGAAAGGATTATATTAAAAAATAATAATTAATTGCAACGATTGTTGACTAGTGATTCTTTTCTAAAATTTGTAATCACAGATATTTATTTATAAAAAGAACATGAAGATATCAATGTGGCACTTTAGGATATTACAAAATTTTATTTATGAAATATGGTTTGCTAATTTTACAAAATTGTATGAGAACTGGAAAATCTGATATTTTTCACAATTTGTGGGGTTTAATATTTATGAGAAAAAAAAAATACAACTTAAAAATTTAAATTGAATGTCCTAATAACATTTCAACATCAAATTTATCTGATTTTAAATCATGATTCAATATCGTATGTTCATACCAACCCAAAAAAATTACAACTTTTTTTATCAATCAAAAAGGAAAATTAGAAAATAAGTAGATCAAATGTTGTAAAATAATATAGACTCATTACAAAATGCAAATAATACATGTTGAGGATAATTCTTTTAAGAAAAAAATATTGCTTGAAATAATTTGATCATGTATGTTTTGCATCAACTTACATATCTATTAATTTGTAGGTGTTGAAAGGTGATAAGGCAAATTTAAAATTACATGAAAGAAAATATTATTTATTAAAAAATTTCTTCATTTAAGAATTTAAATTCAAAACTTGTGATCAAGGATAACGAAATCTGATTGTTAAATTATTTTAATTGAGAACACACGAGGACAAAATCATCTAAACGTGACTTAGTGATGACCACCACTCTAATCCACTAGGACCATGATTAGGATTAAAAGTCATAATCCACAATTAAAAAGATGGGGATTAAATTATTTAACCTCAATCTTTAATTTGTATCTAATTAATAGTGGCGATTAATTCAATTGCCCTCAATATGGATGGATCATAGAAAAAGATTACTAAATGCTTTATGTTGTAATAAGCTTATTATATATATAGTAGTGACAGATTTTGAATTTTCACTAAGTAAATTTGAAAAATAAAATTGTAATAATTGAAATTTGAACTTAGAATTTCAAGGTGAATTTTTAATCATTAATCAAACCTCTAATTTTATATTTTGGAGGTTCAAAATCTATAAATATGGATTAAAAAAAGTAAAAATATTTTATATATATCGTATAATTTTTTGCAAAGGAGATTTGACTGATATATAGTATATATATAATAAGGTAATTTGACTTAGATTAGATTTGTTTATTAATACAAGCTTTAAGATCTCACATGGATTATGCAACAACTTTTGAGAATAATATTTTATTAATTGAATAAATATATAGGTAAAATATTGGCAGAAGATGAACTCCATAAATTTATATCATGGACAGCCTGTACAAAACTATATATTTATTTAAAATGGCTTGCATATGCAATAACTTCATTATTACATTTAATTTGAATGACAGTGTTGGAATAATGGTAAAATTATCTTTATGTAATTTTTAAATTATGTGTTTAAGTTGTGAAATCGATTATTAGTGCTTTTATAAGTTTAGAATAGTATGCTTATATCATGTTCTTAAGGTATATTTTTGCTCCGAATCTTGTGTAAAAGTGAAATATTTTGTCAATTGCCAATGTTTAATTGATTCAACTGATATTTACGTCCTTCAATTTTAAGTATTTATAAATAACACTTAAACTCGTATAAAATTGAACAAGTAGACATACATGTCCTTCGTGACACGTAAGATTCATGTGTCAATTTATTCAACTCCGTACACATTTAAGTGTCTACTTATATCAATTCAGAATTTGAGGACATAAGCATCAGATGAGGCCTAATTAAAAGATATATTTATATATTGTGCCTTTATAATATCATACACAACTTTGTTGCTAACTCTGGTAGAGATGGATGAAGATTATGTTCAATCGATTTAACTAATATTTTTGACACCAAACAAATATATATATATGTACATGTGGTAGAGATTGAATTACTAAAGCTTTAAGAATCTTTAAAAGTACAATGAGTTTAGTACTAAGAAGTAAGAACCTTAAAGTTTGATCTCATTAATTTTAAATCTTGAATCTGTTTCTGATGTTCGAAATTATCACCTTTAACAACTCCATAGAAAGCAAATCAACAACATGAGTTCCTATTTCTTTAGCTCTACTTTGTATTTTGATTACAATTTACGACGATGATAATAACATACTCAATATTAATTCCATAAATTTTACTTACATCTTATGAACATTTTAAAATCAAAATCTAAAAATAAATGGGTAAGTCTAGAGTGTAATATTTGTTCATATATTGCTTAACTTTATTACTATTATTTTGCCGAGTTGGAGTTCCAATTCGGTTAAAAGCCCAATCTACACTATATCAAAAATAACTTTTAGCACCAATTAATCAACCACAGTAACTTAATTGTCGTTAAATATTTTTTAGATGCAACTAACTGTCACGATCCAAAAATTTGGGTGTGATGGCACTCGTCTTATCCCACCAAGACAAGTCAGCCTACAACCTAGCTACAGCGTTAAGAATACAAAATTATAATAAAAATCAAAAATGTAGCAAGGGGTGAGTACCAAAAACCACATGGTACCAAGCAAATGGAACTAACTTGAAGTAAAACAATGAAGAACCAAGCAACTCCTAACACCCAACCACATATTGCCATACTACAAACTTGCACTCAAAAAAGTCCCAGCACAATGTATATCATATGTAAAAAATTATTAGAATATAAATCTAATCATCACTTAGCATCAGGCCTCTAAGGGTCACAATCTCACAACCATCCTGCAATACAATAATTCATAACCTTCACGATTACACTATCTAAAAATCAGGCCTCTAAGGGTCACAATCTCACAACCATTCTGTAATACAATAATTCATAACCTTCACGATTACACTATTAAAAATTCTGTGATCAAAGCATATAATAATGTAATTCTCACTATCCCACTTTCAAGTCATGGAGAAAAATTCTACAATTTATCAAGTTCTCGCTAATTCAGAATCATCATATCTGTCGCGGCGTACGACCCGACCTAGCGAATCATCATATCCGTCGCAGCATGCGACCCGACCCAGCGAATCATCATATCCATCGCGGCGTGCGACCCGACCCAACGAATCATCATATCCATCGCGGCATGCGACCCGACCCAGCGAATCAGTATCTCTTTTCCTTTTTTTTTCTTGGATCATCCAACAAACACATAACAGATGCACCATAATCATGTTTATGGAATGAAATATGCAAGATGCTCATGCGAATCATGCATCTTAAAATAGAATTCTCATCACTCAACCACACTTTTCAATTCAAATACCATAAATATTGCAATATCCTCAATCCCAATACCATCACAACCTTAAAAACATTCACATCTAAAAATAAGTATCACTTCGATATCAATAATAAATAATCATATTTAACAAAAGGTTAGAAATCCACTTGCCTTAGTCGAATCACGGTCAATCAAATACTTGAGCCTTTCCCTTTTCGAATAGAATTTGTCGCACTACAGTCTTGTCAAAATAATAATCACAATAAGATTTCAAAACTAATAATACCCATATTAATATACGTTTAGTCTAGACCTAGAAATTAACTAATTCCGTAGTAAATTCCCAAAATTTCAAACCTATGATTCCATCTTAAAATGATATTTTATATAACGCAATACAACTATAATTTACTTATATATTTATAAAGCTATTTTTGCAAACACTTCATAAATGGTATTGAATTATAATATTACCGGATAAGTACTCTTATTAAGAAACTATTTTTCAATGTAAAACTGTTCACAAGACCCATTTCAAGAAATTCTGTACAAATCAATTGCATCTTTAACAATCTTTCAAGGTAACAACCAATAGCCAATACCCACTCCCTTAAGAAACGTGCCCTATATGCTTTCGAACTCCGATTCCCTATTCAACTACAAGAATTACTATGATAGTAATTATATGTATCTAAAGATAAAATAGTGAATTTAAGATTCCCCTTACCTGCACCTTTCTCGTCGGCTCTCACGTCGCCTCCACAAGGTAAGCATCGGTTCTTCTTTTTTTTTTTTTTCAAGTTATATTAAAAGAAAAACCCTAATAACTATTTTTTTCCCTATATATATATACTAAGGGTGAAAAGAATCCTACTACTTATATTTAATATATTATAAGATTTAAACCCTAACAATTAATTTTACTATATACTGATTGGTATAGGATTCTAACTAAATTAATATTTAATTATTACAACTAAAAATCCTACTAACCTATTTTAATAAAAATACTATGAGGAGTATAAGGTTATTTAAACCTACTATAAGTAGGATAAGTACTAAATATTTAACTTATCACTTTTACCACTAATTAATTTAATTATCTAAATTTACTACCCAATTAAATAATGAAGCTATTAAATAGTCCAAACAGTCCATTTAACCTATTATCAGATAAATATTTTATAATATACGAAACTCTATATCCCAAACGACTTAGCGGGTCGTTACATTAACACTCTTTGTAAATGTCCCTAAAATCATAATGACATTGTATTCAATTGTAATGAAGTAATGCTAGTAAAAATTTTAACACTCTTTATTAATGTATATATTTATTGCCGATAAAAATTATTTTTATTATGATGTCGTTGATTTTTTCTATATTAGTGTCACCTAAAAACACCATCAAGAACCTTCCTCACAAATTCTCTTTTTCTTCCCATCTTATTTCCAAATGTTCTTAAAACAATTTGGGAACTAATAATAGAATGAATCGCCTAATTCAACCTCAAAAATTAATTCTATGAGAAAAAATTATTGAGTCTATATAAGCAAACTATCAATTCAATCTCGATCAATTAAAACTCTAACATTCCATTTCCGCTCAAGTATAACAAAAGCATTGAATCGAATGCTCGAACATGTGAACCTGACTCTACTACCATGATAAAAAAATTTCCAAAACCTAGGAGAATGAAAATTTCATCACTAAAACAAAGAGCATCACATAGCTAATTCCACACCACCACAAGGTACTTCTTGGAATCCAATTCTTAGCATAATTGTGATAATATTGAAAGTTGTGCTTGCATCTGATTCTGATGTAACTAAATACTATTCTGTCGTTTCAATTTGTTTGTCTGATTTTAATTTGATATATAGTTTTAAATGTAAAAGACTTTTAAATTTTATGATTTTAAACTAAAAGATATGTTGAATGTACCAAAATATCATTTAATCTTGTAGTCCTAAACAAGTCACGTGAAAAGTTGAAATTAAAATATTGTCAACTAAAAGAAAAAGAGATTTTTATGAAACGGACTAAAAAGAAAGCAAGACAGATAAATTCAAATATAGTTATGTGATGCTCTTGCTTTATGAAATTGCTTCTCAGCTTCAATATGTTTCTCTAACACATTAAGTTTTTAAATGAGATGATTAAACATTATAACATGATATCAAAGTTAGGCACATTGGGTCTGTTGTGGATTCCCTAGACCGTGTGGCGGGATGTGAATATGTTCTTGGTCAATGATTGTGCATGCTCTAGTCCGAACAATGATTGGGTATATCAGACGGAAAGAAGATCCCAAGATTCCTTATTTGGATTGAAAAATTCTCCTTTCTTTGAGCTAACTTTAGGGATTGAGTCAGGCATAAGATGTATTTCTACAACGTGGTTTAAGAGCAAATAGAGATCATGGAATCAAGTCTCACTACATCCATTATCAGAAAGAAAAATTCCACATGCTTGGCCCATGAAAAATGAATCAAACCTCGCACATGAAAGGGCGTGTTGAGAATATAATTAAGTAATCTTATAGAGGAAACACACTTCTTTAACTCAAAAATAACATTCATAAAAGCATTGTTTCAACATTTGTATCTACCTTTCTCATTCCACAGTGAAGCAAATGATCTAACCAATCATTCTGAAATAGAAAAAAATAGTAATCTCCTCTCAAATAACAAAATGACACATAAAATTTGGAATTACTGATTAAAAAAAGTACATTTTGGAAAAATAACTGATTTCTGGTAAACCTGAAGGATGCAAAATGGTTCTGAATACAATATTTAATAAAACTTGTATGGTGAGACGAGGGTTTTCCGGAAACAGTCTCTCTATCTCTATGAGGTAGTGGTAGTGGTGAGGTCTGCGTACATTTTACCCGTCGTAGACCCCATTTGTAAGATTCCACTGGGTATGTTGTTGCTGTTATTGTTTGGTATTTCTAAACAAGCATAGAACAGTGATGAACTTGAGTTGTAGGGGTAACCTTTTCTCTTGTTTTCACCATTGGCAACCAGAAGTTCCACATGTAGAACACACAAAAATAGTTTATGAAGTTATGTCATGCTGAATATATTTACCCATCTATAACTCAATTGATCCTCTGAAAAAAAGTGATTGCGCTATGCAATTCGGGGTGTAAGTACAACAATAACATACCTTGTGTAGTCCTACAAGTAGCGTCTGGTGAAGGTAAGATGTACACAACCACCACATAACCCGTGCTGTGTAATTTGGGGCATAAGTACAACAACAACAACATACCCCGTGCAGACCTTACCCCTGTCTTTGTGGGGTAGAGATGTGGTTTCTGTTAGACCCTCGGCTCAAAGAGAAGTTCTAAAAGCAAGGAAAATATGATAGCAAAATAGCAAGATACAAAGCAAATGAAATAGCAGATAGTACCAAGCATTGACTAATATGAAACTAATTACTATTTACTACTACTAATAGGAGGGGAGGGGATGAAGTTAGCCCATTGCCTCTCCCAAATAAGAAAGCAACTGGCTTCAGTCATAGACTCCTCCTATTCATCGTCACAGAAGATAACTTCTACCGACAAAACACACATCCTTCCGAAAGATTCTATACGAAGTTATGGCATTCCAGAAATGTTTGAATCTTCTAAACCACCTTGTGCACACATCCACTATTCTACAATACCTACATCCTTACACTATTTACAGGTACTAGTAATCCTGTCCGGAAGGGAATAGATCGCATGAATTTTTACCTCTCGTGGAGTTCAAATTCTGTTCTGCCATGGTCTCCATTCCAACTTCACCAATGATCACACCCTTGGTATAAAAGTTTTGAATTCATTTACATCAACAGATATCAATTAAAATGTACTCATCTTTAGCAAAACAAAATAAAGCACAAAACTTTCCAACTGAACTTGCTCTCCCATAAGGATAAAAAGAGACCTCGTCCCGAGTTACATTAATAAACTTCAGCTAGATAATCAAAAGAACATGCCACGAAAGGGCATGTAATCTATATCGATTTAACTGTAAGTCAAAAGCCTAAGCAGAAATCACCATGCTGATTCGAGATACATGATTCCGTCTAGAATGTAGCTAGACCCCATCAATTATTCTTTTATTTCATTGTCTAATCTATCTTCATCTTATATTCGACATAATTCAAGAATAAGTAATGTATACCAAAGTTAAAGCTTCCACCTTTCTCGAAATTTTGTTTGTTTTGCTGCTTAAAACTTGGAATCTGAACCAGCATAACCTCCATTTCATCGAATTCAACTCTCTTTTTCATCAGTTCCAAAGAGCTTCATCCTGGACAATGCTGTCCTCAGATAACCTTCCACCTCAAATTTCTTAGGGGAAAGCTGGCGATACTTTGCGAATTGCTCTCTAGCTTCTCTATTCCTGTCAAGCAAACTGTAAATCATTCCTCTACAGAAATATGGCCTGAAATCTTTAGGGTCCTCCTTCTCAAGCTCGTCGTAGCTCCTCAATGCTTCCTCAGTATTCTTCTGCAAGAACTGTACCTGCGCCATTATAAACCGAATATCCCTAATTTCCTTCAGTTTACTCTCTTCCTCAGCTAACCTCAATGCCTCCTCTAACCTCTGAATCACCTTCACCCCTTCACCACATCTATCCATCAACAATGCATTCTCAAACAACGCCTCGAATGAAAGAGGGGTTTTCGATAATATCTCTTCGAAAACTTCCCTTGCATCTTGAACCTTCCCCATTTCATTCAACAACCTCGCCGTCAAGAATTTCCATTCGGTGTTCTCCGGTTGAGCAGACGACAACTTCTTCAGTATTTTCAAGCTCTCCTCGTCCTCCCCAGCTTCCAATTTTTCCTGTAAGAGGTTTTTCAGGGCTTCAATGGCTTCAGGACTGGATTCTAAGAACTGGGTCAGTGGTGAATCTTCTTCTTCTTGATGCTGCTCTTCAATTACAGAAGCTGGTGGGGTGTCAGCTCTTACCCATGGGGTTCCGACCGAAAACTTCCCCAAGGCCACGGCGGAGAAAATAACAGCGACACCGGCGGATTTGAGGGTAGAGATTAATGGGTTTGGCTTAGAATTGCCATTGACGGAAGCCTGGAGGACGAATCTTCTGCTACAGGTGTTACGAGCAGTTTTGGGGATTGTGAAAATAGAGAGCCGGGATGGTGAATTGGTGTTAGTGATGGAGTGGTGGAAGAACGATGATGAACAAATAGTTAAAGTGGAGTTCATGGCGGCGGTGGTCGCCGGTGAAAGGTAGTTTCCGGCGGGGATGGACGGAAGCTCAGGTCTCCGGCGGAGTTTTTTTTTTGGTTTTTTTATCAAGGGTTTTAGCAGTTTGTGGTATAGGGTTTAGAGTTTTAAGTATTTACAAAAAGGGTTAGGTGAGATTTCTGGTACTATTCTTGTGAAGAAAACAAAGCTTACGTGGTAGTGGAATTTTGTCGTGAAATATAAGATATAATAATTTAAAATAAAATTATTTTATTCAACAATTAATTTGGAGTGTTTGGTGTCCATAGATCGACTATATTCGAATTCGTGCCGCGTAGAGTTTCATTTGGAGGGAAGTACTCCCTATCAAAGATTTTTTCAAAACCCGACTATATCTGGATTTATGCCGCGTAGGATCCCCAATACTCCCTATCAAGGTTTTTTTCGGGGCCCGACTATATCTGAATTTGTGTCGCGTAGGATTCCATTTGGGGGGGGAGTACTCCTTGCCAAGAATTTTTCTATTCCTAAGATTTGAATCCAAACAACCTCATTCGTTGCACCACATGTGATTAACTGGCTATATATTTTGGCTTAATGATAGGTATAACCCGAGAAACAAATTTTAGGACTCGTTTAGATATAATTTGATGTAAGTTATTCAAAAAATCGAATTGATATGAAACTATTTCCTTGGATGTATAGTTTGACAATTTAAATAGTATTTTTATCGTAGATATGAAAAGTCTACAAGCTAAAAAAATTATCAATATGAATCATTATTCTATTTTAATAAATGAGCAAATCATAGTTTATAAACAAGATGTTGAAATTGGAGCAGAATTGATTAATCGTCTGTCTTTATTTTTTTTATATAAATAAATATTTATAATGACAAACTTCAAATAAATTAATTTTATAAAGATTTCTTAATTTTTTTAATATAATTTTTCACATAGTATAAATAATTTCTTCATATCGAATATGAATCCTTTTTTTTTTTGTTTGTTTTTTCTTAAAACTATAAATTTGTGTGTCAAATTTTATATTTTTGAATTTTAAAACCATGATTTGAAATCCAAAATTCAATTGTTGTTGTTTTTGGAGAAATTAAGATTCGAAAATCATA
>DF358267.1:1811-12617 GCA_000787875.1 Solanum virginianum
CACTCGCACTAGTGAGCAGTGTAATTAAATTTGTTTTCACAGGCTCAGGTATATGTATAAAATGGTGGGAAATTTTTGGTGGATGCAGTCAGGTTGAAGTCAGGCTCAGGTATATGTATTTGGGACTTAGCCACCTGTCTGGACATTCTGCATATATGCTATGTTTATTAAGCGGCAGGACCGCAGTGGTGACCTTGTCGGCCCGTATATATATATATATATATATATGTCTGTTATCTGTCTGTCTGGTTCGCTGAAAATTTTTTGTTTCAGGTGGCTAGTCACTAAAGCAGAGGAAACTCTGCCAAAATTTCTGTAAAATGTAAGATGACTATAGTCTGAGTTTGGTTTGATAAGATTGTCTGGGTGCTCCTATCGGGTACCAGTCACGGCCCATAGGTTGGGTCGTGACACGTACTATACGTATTGCGTTCTATTTCACACGTTGTATACAGAGATGACATGTTCTAATGTGTTAGTATGGAGACTTTTGACTAAGTTTAGTCTAATTATTATGTTCTGCTACACGTTGTATACAGAGATGACATGTTCTGTTGTATTAGTATGGAGGCTTTTGACTAAGCTTAGTCTAATTATTATGTTCTGCTGTGTTGGCATTAAGGTCTTTGACCAAGCTTAGTCTAATTATTTTAGTCGTATTTATAAAAAATGCATAAAAAAATAAACATGTCGGGTCGTGCTGAGCGCAGGCATTCTTATCTAGTATATATATATATATTCCCCGGGAGACAAAAACATCTACAAAAAATAGGGATAAACATTCAAAAAAAAAACCCCAAACATAGGCAAAAACATAAAACTCTGCCCCCAATTTTTATATATATATATATATATATATAAAATAACTTTGTTTAATACTAACTTATGATTTTTCTATAAGCTAAAAATGAAAAGTCAATCCAAACAAGTTCTTAATCTGGGTAAAAAATTATAATATTTAAGGTTTATAAAGTAGCCAAACAAATTACACATTTATCTCTTTCCTCTCTGTTCTTTGGTTAATCAATCAAAATTTGCGCTTTTTATAATCTACTAGTTCAGTAGACGTGTTTTGCACATACGTGTCACGTCAATTTAAAAATTATATATAAATAGTATTTGTCATTAAATAAATGCAATATTCATGTAAATAAAATTAAACAAATACTATTAGTTTGATGCAATAAATTAGTTTATTGTGAAACGGCAAAGATGAGAAAATTAATTCAATTGCTTTAATATAGAGATATGTTAATAGTTTATGAATACAAAAATTAATGATTTAGAGTTCTTTTTAAAGTTGTTATATTACATACTTTTATTAACAAAATATTTGATAGTTAAAAATTTTAGTTGATTATTTACATAGAAGAGTCCTAATTTTTATAGAATAGTCCTAAATCAAAAGTGAATTCTAAATACAAACAAATTTTAATCCAAAAGTCAATCTTAAAACTAAATTAATAAAAGATTAAATAATAAATTAAGAAAAATAGTGAAAGGACGATTTTGTCTAAAGAGGAGTGTTTTAATGAAGGGCAAAAAGTTCAAACAATATTTATAAGGGTTTTCACACTTTTAATATTGTATAAATTTAAAAAAATAATGAAGGAGTGCTAATATAATTGAGTTAGAAAGGAATTTATATAAAGTAAAATTTAAATATTTATATAATGTAAAATTTAAACCCCATAACAACCACTAAGTATGTACACTAAATTGGTTGAATTAAGATCACAAACAACCTTAAAATATTGATTCAACCTTTTGCCCTTCATTAAAGTACTATACAATTAACAAAATTGTTATTCATCATTTTTCTCAAATTACTATCATTTAATGATAATATTAATATTTGGGACTTTAAATTATTTAAAATTATAATTATTAAATATTTATCATATTTATAAGATGTAAAAACTCTTAATATTTAATATTTTAAAATTTACTAAATCGTACCCTTATATCTAATAAGAATATTTTAAAGCTTCAAGTAAGAGTTCATTGAACTTTAACCTTATTTAAAGGTATGCATTATCCCATGAGCCTCCCATCTTCCTATATTCACTCAACAATATATTAAAAGACTTGGAAGTTAGAAATTGGAGGAGCAAGGTTATACAAATATAGATGGTTGAAACTCAATGAGAAATTAGGATATTCTTTTCTCATTAAACAATTGAAGAACATGGAATTGAAAATATATTCAATCATCAACATGGGTTGTAGTGCAGCAGTAGGACTGCTTCACCCTAAACCAGAATCTATTAATTTTAAAATAACAAATACCAGCAAAAATAATCAAATGATAATACTTTTATGTGCGTAATTTTTTAAAGTCAAGAAATCAATAATATAAGTTATTATTCATGTAATAATTTGTTCATTTTATATGCACTTTTAATTAACTAGTTTCTGGACACGTGTCTTGCACATGTATCCCATGCAAATTTTATAAATCTATTAAAATGATTAATATTTTATGAAAACATGTGTGATTTGAACTTAGGTTAGGATTTAACTAACTTTCAATGAAGTCGCAAATGACTAATTCTAATTTGAGTCTAAATAAAAAATTACAACAATCAGAAATTTATTAAAAAAAGCTAAATTAAATAAGACTCATAAAGAGAAAACAAAAAAATAGAGAAGAAAAAATTTCAATATATATATCGCTCGTAAAACTTTAATCATAACGATATATGGAAAAAAGAAATATATAGAATCAATACATAATTTTGGTGTTCTTGTCGATATCTTCTCTCTAACCCATCAAATTTCAAGAATCTTCTACATCACAAACTAAAGCATAAAATAAAAAATACAAAAGTGTTAAGTTCTTCACTATTTTAACTATAGAATGCAAAGAATGACCTAGGTGAGAGTCCTATGAAACAAAAAAATGAATTTATAGATAAAGTTGGGGGAATATCAAAAGATAGCTTAAAGCTTTAAATTAAATAGTTAGAGGTTATGAAGAATATGAAAAGTATAGAGTTATGAATATGAAGAGTAACAATTGAATAAATAATTAAATATGAGTTAAGACTTTATAAAGGATTTTTATTTTATTTTATTTTTTTAATGGTAATGTTGTAATAACTTAACTTTGTAAGGGTATTTTTGTATTTCAACTTTCAATTTTTTTGTTCCCACTTTTAGTTATATTAGTTTCAGTCTACGTGTTTTGCACGTATGTGTCACGTCAATTTAAATATTATATATAAATAGTACTTGTCATTAAATAAATACAATATTCATATAAAAATTAAATAAATATTTAGTCTATTGTGAAATGGCAAAGATAAGAAAATCAATTCAATTGCTTATAATATAGATATGTTAATAATGTTTTAATACATAAGTTAAGTAATTAACTGATTAAAATTTAATGCAACAAAAGAGTCCTAAATATAAAGGAAGTAGTTTAATAGTTCCAACATAATTTTAGTGAATTTTTTTCTTTTTAAATTTGTTGTATTATATACTTTTATTAGGAAAATAGTTGATACTGAAAATTTTAGGTAATTATTTACAAAGAATAGTCCTAAATCAAAAGTGAATTTTAAATATAAAGAAATTCTAATCCAAAAGTGAATCGTGAAACTAAATAAATAAACGATTAAATAATAAACTAAGAAAAATAGTGAAAAGACAATTTTGTCTAAAGAAGAGTATTTTAATAAAGGGCGAAAAGTTCAATCAATATTTATATATAAAATAAATAAAGCATTACGTGTGTAACTTATATCGCTGAGTATACAACTATAAATAATTACGTAAACTTTACTATCCCATATTATCAAGTTTATAAATACATCATTTTTCTATTCCTATTGCATGATGCAAATCAACTTCATTTCATTTGACAATAACAGTAAAATCGACTTGTTTTGACTATATTTTTGCCTATTTTTTAATGCGTTTTTCAGATACATTTGTTGACATTTTTTAAATGTTTTATAAAGACTTAAACCTAAGAAAAGTTCTAATTGCAGAAGGTTTCCTACTTAAATATTTTCCTTAACCTACACGGAATTTGATTTGGTTTTTTTTTTTACTTATTTTTGTGCCTATATTATGGAAGGGGAGTGTAGTTGGAAGGGGAGAAGTAAACCTACACGGAAGTTGATTTGGTTTTTCTTTTTTCTTTTTTCTTTCTTTTTTTTTTCTTATTTTTGTGCCTATTTTTATGGAAGATGATTTTTTCAAACCTTTTTTTTTAATTATTATATGGGAAGTATTTTA
Source organism: Solanum virginianum (assembly GCA_000787875.1). Classification (NCBI taxonomy): domain Eukaryota; kingdom Viridiplantae; phylum Streptophyta; class Magnoliopsida; order Solanales; family Solanaceae; genus Solanum; species Solanum virginianum. The sequence continues at coordinate 6,060 of DF358267.1, forward strand.
TTTTTTATTTAGTTATAATAAGAAAATTTTGTATTTAATTTTTTGTTAATATTAAATATTATTAAAACAATGATATAATAATTAAAAATAATTGTGAAAAAATGATTTTGTCTAAAGCAAAGTGTTTTTAAAGAAGGGCAAAAAGTTCAAACAACGTTATTAAGGATATTCACACTTTTAATATAGTATAGATATATTAATGCGTTACACGCAGGGACAAGCAGCCTAAATTGGAGTACCTGGCAAGTAAAAGATAGATTCCAAAAGAACCTATTGTTTTATACCTTTTCTTCTTTATTTTGCTTAGTTTCCTGACATTCCAAGAAAACATATATTCTAGCTTGTAAAGTCCATGAGTTTGTTCTGCAAGTTAAGTAACAAAGCTTCTTTCTGAAATCAGAATTTTACTGTTTTATGACTTTTACCTGTTCCAGGACCCCACTTTTCCTCTTCTTATTCTGCATTTTTCTGCCAATTCAAGGAGACTCAGTGACACAATTGTCATGGATTCAAGAAGCAGTATTATGAAATTCTACATTCTTGCCTTACACACATATCAAGTGCTAGCCTCAAGTCCCTTTGGTTTAAGTGGTAAGTATGCAAATTTCAAAGAATTTACATGTTATGGTACTGACTTGAGATAGTATAGCTGTATATTTAACTCGATCCCTATTTGTTTTTTGCATACGCATATAGGGTTCGGGTTCTGCTGAACTTGTGAACTCATAGTTTCATCCGCTGCTAAATTCATGTGTCTTTGTTTTTGCCAGAAAATGCAGATAGAGCCATGGTTACTCCTGGCCTTAGACGCTACCAGCGTTTACGACTCCTGCAGGTTGAATCAAATAGTCCAGAGAACTCTTTTCCATATGGAACTTATACCTCTCCTCCACCTACTCCTCTTCTTTCAGGAGTTGTACCACCAGTTAGTACACAAATTAACTCTCCTCCATTTGGGATATCCACTCCTCCTCCTACTCCTTTGAAGTCTGTGCCACCAAGTCCACAAATAAACTCTCCTCCATATGGGACAGTCACTCCTCTCACTCCTGGGTCTATGCCACCACCTTTACTTCCTACTTCTCCTCCACCGCCACCACCATCTCCAAGTGCACAAACCCCACAGCATAATGCACCTAAGCCACCAGCTGTTAACCAGCCTCCACCAAATAGTAGTCATTCATCGTCAGTACCACCACCGGCTCCTTCTAAGAAACCTGAAAATGCTGTTTGGTGTGTGGCCAAGCCAACGGTACCAGCAGACTTGATTCAGCAGGCATTGGACTATGCTTGTGGTTCTGGTGCTGCTTGTGATGCCATACAACCCAATGGGGCATGTTACCAGCCGGCTACTCTGCTTTCTCATGCTTCTTATGCTTTCAATAGCTACTGGCAGAAGAAGAAACAGGGTGGAGGAACTTGTGACTTTGGAGGCACCGCCATGCTCGTCACTGTTGATCCAAGTAAACATTCTCAACTCCATTAAATAATGGAATTGCAATATCGTTATATTCACGACTTATTGTTAAATTTGCTCTCTATGTTTGACAGGTTATGATCAGTGCCGTTTCACATACAACTAACCTTGGAAGACAACACTTAAGATCAAGAGAACTGTACAACAATGCCATGCCCAAGACCAGACTAGATGGACATAATGTTTTTGGATATGTTATCTTATTTACTACAAAGGACTCATAAGAATAGTTTCTTTTTTGTTTCTTTGTTCTTCTTTCTTGTTCTTTAATGTCGGAGGAATTCTATGGTGATGTCCTGCTACTTCACAATTTATATGAGATATAATTCAATCAAAGACAATCTTATATCGTTACCAATTTATCTCAATAATAAAGAATGAAAAACAGAAAGTCTTAGTCCAATATCCAACAGAGATATGACCTATCCATACTGCCTCCATTAAAGTAGGCGTATTAGGTGTGTGCTCATGACAGACATAGTAATGATTAAAACGATACACAACGACCACGACTTACTACTTGATTCGAATTCTGTTGATTTATTGTACCAGGATGTAATATAAGTGTACTGTTTCCTTTTCGATTAGGTCTGCTGAGCTGTTTTTTTTTCTTTTGCTGTGCTTGGAGTTATCCCTCATAGCCAAAGCAACTAGTAAAATATCACCCTCCCAGAACCCATCTGTGGTTTACACTAGGTTGTTGTTATGGCATCCTAAACAGCTAGCACCAATGGGAAATACTAAAGTCGTCCATAAGACTGACCTGTGTTTTCGAACTCGAGAAGATGCTCCTAGGTATAGATATGTTAAGCATACCGTCCAAACAAACCTTAATTGGGAAGGGTAATTAAACTGGTCAAATACAGGACACTGAACAATATACCAATTTGTGACAAAATTATGACAAGCTATTGAAGTAAAATGGAAATTATCAGAGAATGCCAATGCTTGACATAAAAGGATTCCCTGTATATTACCTAAACCCGAAACTGCTCTTTGGATGCATGACAAGATAAAGGGCAATACAATGTCTACAGAATTTCTACCTTTATATACTTTATGTTCAATAAATAAACAGCTGTTCCACCTGAACAGTAACATCATTACTTCAGGATCTACAATCCTACTTCAATATGACCATTTCCAGAGTAAGCTATTAAGCCAATCTCCCTTATCATCTACCATATCTTTGAATACCATATCTTTGAATTCTCTGATGCCGCAAATGATCCAATGATAGATTTTGAATCTCATCTGTTGAACTAAGAGATGACAGCCCATCATCAGTATGACTTGTACCACACATCTCACAAACACTTAACCAGCCAGAATTATCAAATGTACATGCTTGGCATCTCCACACTTGAGATGTATCTCTTGTTTGTCTCCCACCAACGGTTCCTCTACCCCTAATTCTTGGTTCGCTTCGGAATAAGCACGTCACAAACCTTAAAGGCCAGTTAAGTGAATGGCTAAGACCTCTGATGATTTTCGTCAGTGGATTTGCACCTGAATATGATGCTTTTAAATGCAAAAATAGAAGGCCAGCAAGTATTCCACCAAGGTTACCAAGAAATGAGACATCAGGGACGAACATTTGTATGAGAATCAGTTCTGCCCAGGCAGCGTAACGAGTCGGTACCATCAGCCCATGCACATATGTATAATTGTCTGATTGTGCATTGAGAATAACTTTCGTGGCGAAGAGGACTCCAGAAAACCCCGCAGCATATTCCTGATAGTAGGGCCTCTCATAGCCAAAGAACAGAAGTAGTGATTTTGCAAGCAATAATGTGATGCCCTGGGACATAGCAACTAAGGCTGCAACTGTTGATGCAAATTCTTCACTTCCCATTGATGTCTCCAATTGAATCTCCCCTTCCACAGAAGTGAGAGCATATTGTAGACTAGGTGAGAATCATTCAAATGGTAGAATGCTGATAGGAAGAATCGTTTCAGGTCCTTGTACTGCACAAGCAAAAGCAAAATATTTTATTCACCAGATGATAACAGAATAATTTGACACATGACCCTCCAAAAACTAAAGCATGCAGCTCAGAAGCAGTTGGCCATATGATTAACTAGCACTACAACAAAAAGTAAAATCTACCAGAAGAACAAATGGAGTTCACTGAAATGATACATAGAAAAGTAACCATAATATGAACATTCATAAGGTCCTTATACACTAAAGAATGCTGTACATCATGGAACATCAGAGAAAATATTAATTGGGATCATTGGGTAGAGTGCCTTGGCAAAAATAATGCACACATTAACTAGATGTATTAGTAGTACCGTGTTTGGTACACTTTTTTATGCTATATTAGTTATACACTATGTTGTGTAATAAGTTATACCTTGGGTTTCTAGGTATTAGTAATGAAAAGGGATCTAATGCATGTATTAGCACTAAAAGACCGAATTGCCCTTCAAAACCCTTTTTACATCTTCTTTACCATATTTTTTTAGGGTATCTTTGTAAATAAATATTTTTTTAAAAATTACGCAATGCATGCTATTTTTAATACATCCAACCAAATAATGCATAAAGAATCTTATCTCTACATGATTAATACAAGCATTAATTATAAATTCTATTTAGTATTATTCTTATACACCCTACTAGACAACCCCTTAATCACCTTACTCTCTCATTCCCCTAAAAGTGACGTCTAGTATAAAACAAAATAAAACATATTAAGTGCTGTGCAGAAGAGAGAAGAAACATTTAAATCTTAGACACACCCAATCAGTTGTAAAGAGGAATCGACATGTTCTTCAGTAATATCAAGGACCACTACTCTACATTCAGTTGTCCAAGAGATGCCATAAATGTCCGGATGTAATGATATAACACATCAATTAGACAAAATATGCCTGCCGCTTTATCTTTCCATGATATAACACATCAGTTAGACAAAATATTCCTGCCGCTTTATCTTTCCATGCCATTTCTACTTATAAGGGGGAAAAAACATTATTACTCTGAGAGCATCTCCGTCTGCACCAATTAAAAAATGAAAAAGAAGTTCCAGGACAGATATTTATAGGCGAAAGTGACCAATTTAAGAGGGAAAACCACATTAAATCTGTTTGATAACCACATAAAACCCTCACCAAAATATGTTTGCTAACCACATAAAACCCACATCAAAATATGAGCAGTAATGTTAGAGTAGGGCTAAAAAAAATACTCCATCTTTCATGAGAAAATATTGCAATCCATACAAAGAAAATCTCAATTACAACACAAAGAAAAACTCAAATACAACACAAAGAAAATTCCAATTTCATCATTGTGTTTGGATAGCCAATTGCAGAAGACAAATTATTTCCAATTTGCCACGCAAGATATGAGAGTTGATGGCTTTGTAAGAGCAGAATTGATGTATTAAGTTAAAATACAATGCTATTTAATTCTTTAGGACCTTCTATTTCATGTAGAAGCCTTCTAAGCTCTCCCTCTCTGGCTGGTGATTGTAGGATAGATGATATGCTGAAGTGTCCATAACAAAGAAATAGAAACTTTAAACAAAACGCCAAAAAGTTGGCATAGCTGTTTCATTTCTCAAATTGGGGATTTAAGAATCTTCAATTTGATAGCACCAGGGAGCAGAATATTTAAGCAAACACTGAAGACAAATACTTCAATACAATTTTCAATCTTGGACATCTACATACTTCTAACCGATTAAAATAAACTTTTTTAGGCATAAAACGAATTAAGGGTTGCATTAAGTGTTGTCAAAGGCTCATCCAAGGCATACTTAAGCCCTGAAGTTCTGTGTAGGTGTTTCACCTCACTTAGGTTGGTTTCGGTGTAGGCAAGTCATTAAGGCATGCACCTCATTGTCCACAAGTATAATTGAGTAGTACTAAACAATAAATATGATTGGCAAAAAGATATAAATTGTCAAAGAGATCATTATGAATTAAGTTGTTGCTTTTTTCTTGCATTTTGGATTACATTTTTGCTTTTTTCTTTGTTACGCCCTTTTTTAAAAAAGCCATGCTTTAATTGGGTTTTTAGCACTTCTCACCATTGATAACACTGGTTGCATACAGTAATTTTTAAGCCATTCAATAACAGAAGGGTGGCTCCAACATCCTAAATCAAAGAACACAAATTTACCACAACAGCCACCATTCCTTTCTACCAATAAGTGTGAGCTCGCTAAGAGTGTGTGTGTGTGTGTGTGTATATATATGTATGTATGTATATATGCGAAAGACAATCAATAGTTTCCGCAGAATCAAAGTCAATCCAATCCGTGGTGAATTTATAACCTAATATGGGGCACATAAACTCGTTGTCTACATAAAACTAGGTGTGTGTGTGTGTATATATATATTTTTAAAAAAAAAAATTGGTATAATATTATTAGTTGGACACCCAAGGTTAAATGGTGTACTTGATCCAAGAGGGCAGATGCACATGGTTGAGTCTCCCTGATATGTGACTAGCTACAGAATAGAAGGTCTCGGTCTTCGTCCACACCTAGGACAGAAGAGGCAATGAAATTGATGAATGAATGAGATTCTTTTCTAGCCTGGTTCTTCCAGATGAATACCAATACAAATAAAGGCACATGCATTTTTTTGCAAAATTTGTCCGTTTCAACTCAAGCAATCACAAGTAGGTGCAGTTCTTCTGCCAATTTGATAGTGTCACATCCAATTCAACATGTAATATAGCGAAAAAGCAAGCGATAGAAATAGGTTGATACCTCAAGGATGAGATGGGGATTAAACAAAACTTCAACGATGGTAGGAAGTATAGGATGAAGAAAACTTGGCCTCAAGTATATAATAGTATTAACAGCAAGAAGTGATGTTGTAACCGGTGGTTTTCTCTCCAGCCTCCAATATTCGCTCAGTGTCTGCAGCACTAACAAAGGAAGCATCCCGCGTGAAACAGAACTCCATCTTCCCCTTCCTCTGTCCATTGTTGATTTTGATTCAGATTTGTATAATGTGAGAGGGTATTTAAAGAGATTACGATTTCTCTTACGAATCTTGGTCGACAAGAAAGAGCATTCCAGATACGTCTCTTCTTCCTGTATATATAGAGGATCACG
>DF358267.1:17079-28357 GCA_000787875.1 Solanum virginianum
CCAAATAGTTTTATGTGTTATTCTATTTTGCGATTTTTGCATACCCCTACTCAAGAGTAAATTTGATTTATTTTAGAGAAAACTTAAGCATAAATAGGAGTTCATGCGTGTTAAAATTAAAATCAAATCAATTTTATCAATTATTAATTTATTAAAATCAAGTCAAAACAAATATAATATACATTTATCGATCTTGATTTAAATGTTTGACAATTAATCACACAAAAATAAAATAAAAAAATTAGATGAAGAAATAAAAAAATAAATTAGTGAGCAAACAAATAACGACTACACATTTTAATCAAGTGCAATTACAATTAAAAACTTGTGACAACAAAACAACGACACTTGTGACACAATTACCAAAGTTTAATATTATAATTCTGTTAGCAAAATATATACGCTAAGGTATTGGCATATAAAATAATATAATGGATTGATTGAGAATTCAAAGTAAAATATTTTAGAGAGACTGTTTACTTGTAAGTTAAGTAGAAGGTGCAGTTAGACATGGTGCGAGTAGAATGGGATCTTCATTATTATCAGATATGTTACAATTGCAGACCTATTTTTCTTTAATTAATTTGTATAAGTGAGGGGTTTTGACCGTGCACAAATGTGTCTCCCGGTAAGAGGGCTAAGTAGGAACGACGGTTGTGTAAGCTAGTTCAGAATTACTGGAACGTGCATTGGACGAACGTAGTAGATGACATTATTGCAGTAGATGTTCGGAAGCATAAGTAGAATATATATTTACAATACAGGAAAACATGTGATCCAACTGAAGGTGCTGGATCCATTGTAGGCAAAGGTTTTTGTTTCTAGCATAATTGTACATATTACTCCACAAAAGGAAGTTGTACATTTGCAGTCCTACACTTCTGCCAAACAACCTGCCAATGTACGACACCTGAGCTAGGATGAACATGTAACTTCTATTATATGTAATAGTGGAACTTGGCTATGCTACCTTTGTACTGACAATGTCGGTAGGCGTTCATGTTTTTTCGATTCCTTAGGTTGGTAGCTGCGTGCACGGCCGACAGGTTGCAAAAAGTTTGAAGTTTCTTTTGTAGCGTTCAGTACCCAAAAAACAGTGAAGGAAGGTTCCTCCTGCAATTCCCCCAAAATAAAGCTAAGGAAGATGCCTCCTGCAATTACAGAATGGACACCATTTCAGGGCGGTGATAGTAAAAATGAAATACGGGCATAGTGACCATTTCAGTAAGTGTAGGAGCAAATTCAAGTTTCTAGGTCTAGTAATGTTATTTAGTGGCAACTCAATACATCTGACTTAGGCGTACTGTGTCGAGTCCATATAGTGTGTATCTGTAATAGATTTCAGATGTCATAGTAGTAACTGAAATTGGGGAGTCAGTGTTCGCAGGTTGAGTAGTAAACCTAGCAAATCAAAGGGGCATTATTCTTTTCAGCAGGGGCAGTTGAAAAAAAGTAGAAATTGTTTACCTAATCCAAAATGAGTGTCCGACAAAGCTGATGCATCTTTTAGGCTGAGTTAGATGGTTCAATGGCCCCAGCATTGTGGTCTCCTTGATTATCACTTGTTTGTCCCTGCATGTCCAGCGCAGGTTGCCCCAGTGCATTAGGCCTTTTGTGATTTCTTTCATTGCCTTTTTCCGACAGTGCACATTCCTTTTCCATGTAGTTCAAAATGGTCAGGGTCGACTGAGTAACGTTTGCGCTCATCCAAGCTGTCTTCCTCAGTTGGACATAGAATAGCTTATCACCGAGCATATCTTGCGCATGTTTAATGTCCAAGAGTTGCCACTGTACACAGAGAAGGGCAGTTGTAAAAGTTAAAGGATACTCTGGAAGTGTAGTTGGGCAAGTGTCCATTGCTGAATTCCATGTTAGGAATGAGTTAAGCCTAGGGAGAAAGCAAATAAAGTCAGTTGAAGAGGTGACCTTAGCGTAAGTTGTTTGAAATATATGCACTGCTGGCATGGCGATCAGTTTCTCGGCCAGATCCCCTGAGATGAAGGCAGTTTTGGAACCACTTCCGTCCGAGAGATCTACTTGGAAGGTACAGCTGTAGATATGTAGTGTTAGTCATTGGAATATTCTGTACATGTATTGTATTCGGCGGCCTTGAAAACTACTTTCAGAAGGAGTATAAAGGATTACCGAGGAACCAGTGTGGTCTTCTTTTGGCATTTGGGGCAATCAAATTCCCGTAATTCTTTGGTGCGTTTTTTCTGCTTACACCCTGACCATTCCAGTACGCAGAACTTTTGGAGATCATCTGGTATGGACATTTCAGCCTCAACGTGGAACACGCCAACCTGTAGGCAGCCAAATAGTTTTATGTGTTATTCTATTTTGGGAGCAAATCACCTGCGGGTCGATGTATGTTAAACTCACCGAAGCTTCTGCAGTAAGTTGTGCTATGGTAATCACTGAATGTCCATCAGGAGGTGTCGCAACTGCGGTGGCTGATGTTGGACCATGAGGCAAGCTTCGGGCTGAAAGTCTTTGTTGGTTTGCTTGGGCCCTATTTAGATGACAGTGGAGAGTAAATATGATGGTTACAAGCACATTGGGCATGTATAAACAGTAGGTGAACTTTGTACCAGTCCAGAAGTTCTAATGCCTGTGGGTAAGGTGGATTAAGGCATACGTGGAGTTAAATCGCGTCTGCAATGTCAAGCCTGTAGCGAGAAAATCGATTGGCATTAAATGATATTGTAGTAATTGTACTCTTGAGAATAGTTGTAGCTGTAAGATACCTTGGTATGGCGAAACACCGATGTTTCTTCCAAGGAGCACAGGCAGTTTGTTTGTGCCTTTTACCTTACTTTCCAGTTTGCTTCCTTCAATGTCGTAGAAATCATCCCATGGGGTCAGGAGCAGCTGATTCTCTCTGTTAGTAGGAAGGAAGTTCATCTTTTTAGTATTAATTGATCCTAATAGGGTAGGCAAAATAGTAATTGTAGTTACCTCTCATCGGTCAAAGTAACCTCCCGACATCTTGTCTGAGTACGACCAGCATACTTCGAAGGGCCACAAGCATCACGCCAATAAAATCTGCCAATAAAGTAGGTAAGTAGCTGTTAGCCGTTGAAATGGTTGTACGTTCATGTAACTTGGACTGTGATTTGGTTGAAGGTGATACCTATTTCCACGCCAGGGGAAGGAGTCATACGCCTTAGCTGATCGAATGGCGTGGTATTTAGTTTTGTTGGCGGCGGTAGTGCTACGTCAAGCTCAGCAGTTGGCTTGATATGTTCGACCATAGTTTCCTTGTCTATTACCCAATGAAACTTATGGATAGGTCTTCCATAAGTGCTAGAGGAAACCTTGACCCTTGCCATGGAGACCAAATATGTGTTGAAGAGTTGTAGTTTTGCCTGCATAATATCCAATATCGTTCCCATAGATCACTGCTCGTATTTGTTGGTCCTGTAAAGATGGTGAAGTTTCGAAGATGTACATAAGTAGTCTATTTTTGGGGACGAAGGTGTAATGTTTGTATTGACAGTAAGTTACCTCTTCATCTTCCAGCAAGAGATTTTGGAATTTGATTTTCTTGTCCCGGCTTTGTCGCTCACGGCTCATATCAATGATTTGCACTTTACAGGTCCACTCGGGAGTATCCGGTGTAATTTGGTCAATGCTTAGTCGCACGTCCATCTCGCCTGCAAAGGCGGTTTTAAAATACTATGTGTAGGTAGAGTCAGGAATATATGCAAGTCGGACTGCTGTGAATATTGACTTTAACAGAAGGTGAACTTTATAGCATGCACCCAACTGTTAGATTTCTACCAATATTGGTTTGGATGATGTGTAAAAAAATGGCAGTTGAATTGGTAATAATAGTGGTAATGCTGTTACTGTCTACAGCTGATGGAAACACCTACTTTGAGTTTGCTATGTAATGAAGCATGTTGGGTACAATGTAGACTAAGTGTAGCAATAGTAGGTACATGCAACACACAGAATGCAATTAGAAGTGGTAGATACCGTCTTTGTTGCAGTGATGTGTACATGCAAAGCAAAATAAACTACCACATGTTTGAAAGCTGCATTGTTCGTTTACAGTTTTATGCAAAGCCTGCTATTTTTTGGGTGAGGTAATATTTATATTAATGGGCTATGAGTGTAGAAATTGAGTTTGTAGTTAAAGAAATTATAGCGAAGCTGTAGTGCTTTAGTTAAGCTTATTCTTTATATTATACAGCAACTATATCAATAGTACTTTAATTATTAATGGAAGTAAACTGGGGGGAGAACACTTCAATCATGCATTCAACTATTGCCTATGAATAGGTAATTAACCAACAACTTTCAAGCATGCATTCAACTATTCCTTATGAATAGGTAATTAACAAACAACTGGAAGAAGGTAAAAATGCATACCTGAATTGAAGAAATTTGGGGCTGTTTGACTTTGAAGAGATGCTACTGGATTTGGGGGCCAAGGCAAACAGAAGCACTCTCAATTTATAGGTTGCTGCATTTTTCACTATGGGGAAAGGAACCTGTCTCCACCTTTCTAAATGCCAATTAAAGGAGTGCAGGGGCAATCATTTGCTGGACAAAGTGTAGAAGGCTCATTTTTGTGTATAAGCTCTTAGGCATGTGGTTAGGTCGGGAATGGCTCATATATGTCCTTAACCATCTTTGGGTATTAGAGTACTCTTTAATTTAAAGTATGTATCTTTAATACTTTCCTTAGAGTCGATTCCGTCGTTCCGTGTACGGTAGTATGAGATGTGTATCCAAACGTTAGTTTGTCCTGTTGATTGACATTTCGAATGTGTGTGAAGTTTGCATAAATTGTTGGAATATTAAACGGTGTTGCTATTACTTTAAATGTAACGGTTGATAATTCCCATAAAAAGGTCTATTTGAGTGGCCTGAGGAATCGGACTACACGTGTTGTCTTAAGGATGTCAGTATATGCCTTCAAAGTTTGTTTGGGGAAGTCTTAACAATATCTATGGAACACGGGACATCGTTTTGTACCCAATATCAAATTTCGTGTTTATTATCAGTTCTCCCCAAATCTGTAAAAATAATGCGTAGTATTAGATGATGTTTTTCTTGAGCTGTGGATATCAATGACGGTCTAACTACGGTATTTGTCAATACGAAAGACTGCAACTATCGGAAACACTTAATAATTTATATTAACAAGTAATTGTCCAACAGTTGACAGTATCGTTATGTAAGTTTACCATTAACAACTTATTGACAATTTCTTTTGCGGAACAAATTTCAAGGTTGTACTTACTTTTTGGAATAACTTAGTTGTCGGGAGTCTATGGAAGCATTCAGTTAATTGACATCTCAATTTGCAACATGTAACATAATTCGGGGTTCGACTCTTTTACCTGAGGCTGAATAATGTAAAAATTATGCATAAGTGTGTACTCATAGCACAGGCATAACTCTATTACTAAGTCATTTTTCCTAGAGCCGTTGTTGTAGTTGTCAACATCATGTAATGCTTAAGAGGTCATTTTTAATTGTACAATATAGTGAGGTATATAGCCCAACATGTAGACCTTAGTCAGTGACATAGGTAAAACAACCAGGAATTCACGTTGGTAGCCGGTATTCAGTCTATTAAATGGAATTTCAGAGCTGAAGAAGGGCTAGAATTTTTCTTCCAATTAATTGTTTACTGCGTCTTAAAACAAGTAATGGAATTTAAGAGAAGCATATAAGGTGAATATCATTGTGTTGTCAACGGCTGATGAAGGTAGGCTCATACAGTTGGATAGTTTGGGCAGTGCAAAACTTTGGTTAACATATATGTTAGAGACCGAAGATTCAGAGTACGCATCAGCTGTTGAAGTGAAAGAACTGACAGTTGATTGTTGGGCTGCCCTTTTTCAGTAGGTTACTAATCTATAGGTTCTTGCTCAGGTGTCAATTTTAAAGGTAATGTTAGTTTGATGAAGGCTTTTAGAATGGCAATAAGGTTCAATCATTCAAGCTTATTGACTACGTATCTGGCATAGTGTCTCCAGAGTTGATATACCTCAGGGGAATAAATTGTGCATTGACAGTTTATTTTCCAAATGGCATTTCCCTGAATATTCAGCACCAAATGAGACCTCCACGTGCATAAGGTGACAGGTAGAAGTTATCACATGTAGGAATAATTTCACCTGCACAAATGGAGAGAGATTTGAGTATAATCATGGTCACCTTTGAGTATTGAGAGTGGCTATGAATGTGTGTGTACTGAATATGTAGTGTCTGAAATTGATGACATCTTCACAGGAAGAGTCAGTATAATAGTTGGTCGTCAGCCACCATGGATATTCCACATCAAGGCTATTTTCCATGTAAACGAAGAGATGAATATGAATCGACTATATAAAAACTGCAATCCTCCATCATGGTGAACTTTGAGATACAAATTCTCCGTAGTGACCCTTGGGTCATTTTACTTATGTTATTTCCACCGTTAGAGCATTCCTATAGTGATCCACGGTTATATTTGAGTTTTTTAGCCGTTTTGAGTTCTGAGCATCTGAATGTCAAATATGGTCTTGGAGAACTTGCAGAACTGAACTTGGTGTCAAAATGAAGATTTTAGGTCCAAAGTAGCATTTTCAGTTCTTTAAAGTTAGAGGAAATTTTGAGTTTTCTAGCCGTTTTGAGTTCTGAGCGTTGGAATTCGATTCTGTCGATTTCATAACTCCGGAATGCCGAATCTGGTGTAGGAGAGCTTGCAAAATTGAATTTAGAGTTAAAATGGAAATTTTAGGTCTAAAATTGCATTTTTAGTTCTTTAAAGTTGGTAAATTTGAGTTTTCTAGCTGTTTTGAGATCTGAGCGTCAGAATTTGATTCTGTCGATTCTATCAGCTCAGAATGTTGAATATGGTGTAAGAGAGCTTGTAAAACCGAATTTGGAGCTGAAATGGAGATTCTAGGTCCAAAGTTGCATATTTCGTTCTTTAAAGTTGGAAAATTTGAGTTTTCTAGCCGTTTTGAGTTCTGAGCGTCGGAGTTCGATTCTATCAATTCCATCAGCTCCGGAATGGTGAATATGGTCTAGGAGAGCTTGCAAAACTGAATTCGGAGTTGACGGAGATTTTAGGTCCAAAGTTGCATTTTTAGTTCTTTAAAGTTGGAAAATTTGAGTTTTCTATCCATTCTGAGTTCTGAGCGTCCGAATTCGACTCTGCCTCTGGAATTATGAAATCCTCTTCTAGGCATGTTCCCGATACTATACTAGTGAAAGAAGTTCCTTACCTTTTGTTTTGCTAGTGGGCTGGTGCAGACTTCCTTCTTTATGCTCATAGGCTTAACCAACCTAGAGCACGGTGTGCTTGTATACCAGTAGGCTATTACGACGCACCAGAGACCTTCGGCCATAAGACTTTAGGCGCAACCCAGTAAGAAGAAGTAGCTCCGCCAACAATGGAATAGTCTCACCAGCCCGTAGACTAGTCCAGTAGTGGGTGAGTAGAGTCTGTGCTTTGGTGGGCACCGGGCATCCAGTAAGAAGAAGTAGCTCCGCCAACAGCGCACGCAAGCTGCTCAGGAAGAGCACAACTCTAACTAGCGAAGGGAGGTGATCAACTCAATAGAAAGAGAGGGATACTCGCCTCTTTTCCAAGAAAGCCATAGGAGGCCACGTCTGCGTAGGGCCGGGTACTTCTCCTTTATCCCTTGCCTTGCTTTTTTGCTCGGCCACTCTCTGTTGGAGTCCACGTCTGCGTGGGGCCGGGTACTTCTCCTTTATCCCTTGCCTTGCTTTTTTGCTCGGCCACTCTCTGTTCTTAAGTAAGGGTTCCCCTCTCTCAAAAAAAAAATATGTTAATCGTTACCAATACCAGGCAGAGTTGCTTTTCCTTGCTCCAGAGTCGATTCCATCAGCTCTGGAATGCCGAATCTGGTGCGGGAGAACTTGCAGAACTGAACTTGGTGTCTTAATGGAGATTTTAGGTCCAAAGTTGCATTTTCAGTTCTTTAAAGTTAGAGGAAATTTTGAGTTTTCTAGCCGTTTTGAGTTTTGAGCGTCAGAATTTGATTCTGTCGATTCCATCAGCTCCGGAATGCTGAATATGGTCTAGGGGAACTTGTAGAACTGAATTTGGAGTTAAAATGGAGATCTTAGGACCGAAGTAGCATTTTAGTCCTTTAAAGTTGAAAAATTTGAGTTTTCTAGCCGTTTTGAGTTCTGAGCGTCGGAATTTGATTCAGTCTATTCCATCAGCTCCAGAATGTCAAATATTCTTCAAAGTTGAAAATTTTGAGTTTTCTAGCCGTTTTGAGTTATGAGCATCGGAATTCGATTCTGTCGATTTCATCAGCTCCGGAATACTGAATCTGGTATAGGAGAACTTGCACAACTGAATTTAGAGTTAAATGGAGATTCCAGGTCCAAAGTTGCATTTTTAGTTCTTTAAAGATGGAAAATTTGAGTTTTCTAGCCGTTTTGAGTTCTGAGCGTTGGAATTCGATTCTATCAATTCCATCAGCTCCGGAATGGTGAATATGGTCTAGGAGAGCTTGCAAAACTGAATTCGGAGTTGAAATGGAGATTTACGTCCAAAGTTGCATATTTCGTTCTTTAAAGTTGGAAATGATCTTGGAGAACTTGCCGAACTGAACTTGGTGTCAAAATGGAGATTTTAGGTCCAAAGTTGTATTTTCAGTTCTTTAGGTTATGACTTGATCCAATAGAGTTAGAACGCCTTTCTATCGAAAAGAAATGGTGCTCGATGAAAGGATCCAGATTCCACACTATGCTGTGGGCTGGGGAGAGAGCTGCTCTGCGAAGCTGGGCGTTCAGTGTTCTGTGTAATTGAATTGGATGGGCTTGCAACCCTTAGGCCTGCTAAGCTTTCCCAGCAAGTCTATTGAATGGGGTACGAAAACTGAATTCAGAGTTGAAATGGAGATTTTAATTTAGTTCTTTAAAGTTGGAAAATTTGAGTTTTCAAGTCGTTTTGAGTTTTGAGCATCGGAATCTAATTCTATCAATTCCATCAACTCCAGAATGCCGAATCTGGTCTAGGAGAACTTGAAGAACTAAATTTGGAGTTAAAATGGAGATTTTAGGTCAAAAGTTGCATTTTGTAGTTCTTTAAAGTTGGAAAATTTGAGTTTTCTAGCCATTCTGAGTTCTGAGCATCCAAACTCGACGCTGTCGATTCCATCAACTCCGGAATGCCGAATCTGGTCCAGGAGAACTTGCAAAACTGAACTTGGAGTGAAAATGGAGATTTAAGGTCCAAAGTTGCATTTTCAGCCCTTTAAAATTAGAGGAAATTTTGAGTTTTCTAGCCGTTTCGAGTTTTGAGCGTCAGAATTTGATTCTGGCGATTCCATCAGCTTTGGAATGCTGAATATGGTCTAGGGGAACTTGCAGAACTGAATTTAGAGTTAAAATGGAGATCTTAGGACCAAAGTTGCATTTTAGTTCTTTAAAGATGGAAAAATTGAGTTTTCTAGCCGTTTTGAGTTCTGAACGTCGGAATTTGTTTTAGTCTATTCCATCAGCTCCAGAAATGTTGAATATGGTCTTGGAGAACTTACGGAACTGAACTTGGTGTCAAAATGGAGATTTTAGGTCCAAAGTTGCATTTTAAGTTCTTTAGGTTATGACTTGATCCAATAGAGTCAGAACGCCTTTCTATCTAAAAGATATAGGTCCAAAGTTGTATTTTCAGTTCTTTAGGTTATGACTTGATCCAATAGAGTTAGAACGCCTTTCTATCTAAAAGAAATGGTGCTCGATGAAAGGATCCAAATTCCACACTATGCTATGGGCTGGGGAGAGTGCTGCTCTGCGAAGCTGGGTTTCTCTTATTTTGTAATTGAATTGGATGGGCTTGCAACCCTTAGGCCTGCTAAGCTTTCCTAGCAAGTCTATTGAATGGGGTACAAAAACTGAATTCGAAAAATTTGAGTTTTCTATCCATTCTGAGTTCTGAGCGTCCGAATTCGACTCTATCGATTCCATCAGCTCTGGAATGCCGAATCTCGTGCAGGAGAACTTGCAGAACTGAACTTGGAGTGAAAATGGAGATTTTAGGTCCAAAGTTGCCTTTTCAGTTCTTTAAAGTTAGAGGAAATTTTGAGTTTTCTAGCCGTTTTGAGTTTTGAGCGTCAGAATTTGATTCTGTCGATTCCATCAGCTCCGGAATGCTGAATATGGCCTAGGGGAACTTGCAGAACTGAATTTGGAGTTAATATGGAGATCTTAGGACCGAAGTTGCATTTTAGTTCTTTAAAGTTGGAAAATTTTAGTTTCCTAGCCGTTTTGAGTTCTGAGCGTTGGAATTTGATTCAGTCTATTCCATCAGCTCCAGAATGTTGAATATGATCTTGGAGAACTGAACGAACTGACAAAATGGAGATTTTAGGTCCAAAGTTGCATTTTCAGTTCTTTAAAGTTGGAGGAAATTTTGAGTTTTCTAGCTGTTTTGAGTTCTGAGCGTCGGAATTCGATTTTGTCAATTCCATCAGCTCCGGAATGCCGAATCTGGTGTAGGAGAACTTGCAGAACTGAATTTAGAGTTAGAATAGAGATTTTAGGTCCAAAGTTGCATTTTTAGTTCTTTAAAGTTGGAAAATTTGAGTTTTCTAGCCGTTTTGAGTTCTAAGCGTCGGAATTCAATTATATCAATTCCATCAGCTCCGGAATGCGGAATATGGTCTAGGAGAGCTTGCAAAACTGAATTCGGAGTTGAAATGGAGATTTTACGTCCAAAGTTGCATATTTCGTTCTTTAAAGTTGGAAAATTTGAGTTTTCTAGTCGTTTTGAGTTTTGAGCATCGGAATTTGATTCTATCGATTGCATCAGCTCCGGAATGCTGAATATGGTCTAGGAGAACTTGAAGAACTAAATTTGGAGTTAAAATGGAGATTTTAGGTCCAAAGTTGCATTTTTAGTTCTTTAAAGTTGGAAAATTTGAATTTTCTAGCCGTTTTGAGCTCTGAGCGTCCGAATTTGATTCTGTCGATTCTATCTGCTCCGGAATGTCGAATCTGGTCCTGGAGAACTTGCAGAACTAGACTTGGTGTCAATATGGAGATTTTAGGGCGAAAGTTGCATTTTCAGTTCTTTAAAGTTGGAGTAAATTTTGAGTTTTCTCTTTGGCATCCAGCCTGCGCATCCAAGTGTCGATAGAGCTAGATATGCTGAGCTACAGAAGTTCCAAAATGATACATAACATGGCACGACACGTTATCACACCTTTAGAGGCTATTCACAAGCTTACTACCGTGGATAATGTCAAACATACCAGGAAAAATAGGGGCCTTTCTATCTAAAAGAAATGGTGCT
>DF358267.1:28519-51955 GCA_000787875.1 Solanum virginianum
AACGGAAAGTGATTCAGATGTCTTATATCTGTAGAATATACAGAAATTCATGTATGCGTGTGCGTGTATGTGTGATTGTCTCAATAGTCCCACCTTGTTGGCTTATATAATAGAGTATTGCTAATAAAGGTTGCAGTGACCCATACCTCTGGAGCAGCAAATGAAAGATAGCTAGGTTGAAGATTAGAAGATGAATCATTAATTCCAAGAGTCTCTATGGAAATGTGAGACATGTATGGGTCTGACAATACAGGGTAGGCAGAGACATGAGGAATTTCCATGTATTTGGGAAGTGGTGATCTGTCAAGACACAACATAGTATCCAATTAAGAACAATAAGGCCTAATTTCCTATCAATTCATTTTCTTAGTAGGGAAATTTGATCACGTTAAATCAATCCTGAGCTTATTTAGCAAACTTGATCACCTGATGTTTCGAGTTCAATCCTATTTCTTTTCCAAATACATCAGGAAGGAGTGGTTTCATCAGAGAAGTTGTTGAAATGTGAAACAAATTCACATTTCTTTTCCGAATACATCAGGAGGGAGTGGTTTTAGCAGAGAAGTATCTAAGATCAGAATTTGGTTTAGTTATCTGTACTTTCATTGAGTAAAGGCATCGATTTTTGCAACCTGTAGAAGTACGAATACCCAAAAGCAGACACTTTTGCACACCAATATCACTTCTATTTTTTCATTTTCCTCTGCTGCTTCTTTATGCAAATATTATGTGCACGGAAAAATAACCACTTCTTTCACCTGAATACAATGGAGAACCAAGCTAGTTCCATGAACTTATTTGAGAATCCTGCATAGTCCATGAAGATAAACATTTGAAAAGGGCACAGTCCCAATAAACTCAATTCCCAGGCGTGCCATCCAAAAGAACAATGTCATGCCTGTTAACTTAAAAAAAAATCCAAAATTTAATTTGGCTATCATACCAAATAGAAATTTTTTAGTTGGCCATTCTTTCAACTATAATTTTTAGATATATGCTTACATATCTAGCACACAGATACACAGTTGGTGGACATGGTGAATGGACTACAGATGAAGCATCAGTTCATTTTCCACGAACTATCAGTTGAGCATAGGATATATATTAATCAAGACCATTGTAATACATAAATATCCAAGTGTTACCTCTATAATAGCTTCACTTTCGTGACTTCAGCTGCTGCCTCTTCCATGGAGGTTGTCCTTTTTTTTATTCAAGAACTGGTAAATTCTTTCCTAATATGGTACTTACACTCACAAAATGTACTCCTTTGCAAGTCAAGCCTATAGACTTTGAAAAGTGTACAACAATATGAAATTTAATTTACTGAGGATCTAACTGTGTAATAGTGACTTCGTTTATTGAATGCATGCTTGTAGAATATTCAGAACTGGGGAATTTGCTTTCCGCGTCAAAACCAGGTTCTTTACGTTCAGGCAAAGTAGCATCATTAGCCAACATCACAACCACTTCAGACATGTCTGGCCTGTCTTCTGGACTATGTTGTACACATAATAGTGCGACTTGAATTAACCGTAGCAATTCAGTAATACAACATGAATCTGTTAGCTGTTCAACAATCAGCTCCAATGGTCTACCTTCTTTATAAAATTTCCATACCTGTTAATAACACAATTGGTACATAATGAGGAACATGTATCAGCAAGTGAAGTGTCTTTAATGGATTTTAAGTTATATACATTGACAGTTGGTAAGACTTTTCACACTTTTATGAGTGATCGGATTGTATAAATACTTGTTAACATAGAAGACTTACATGCCCGGGAAGGTTGACGCTGTGACTTTCATGGAAAAATCCTCTGTTTGTCCAACCAGTTAGTATCTCTAGAACTAACATACCAAAGCTAAATGCATCTGATTTTATGGAGAAAACGTTATGTATTAGATATTCGGGGGACATGTAGCCACTGCATCACACATCAAACAGAAAATAGTGTTAGACAGATGACAGTATTGGAGTAGTACATAAGATAAGTGCTAAAAGGTGGTAGTGGTGTCTATTAGCACCTGTCTCTTTCCCTTTCACACTTCTAGCTATGCCAAAATATAAGATCTTGGGGTTCATGTCAGCGTCTAGCAAAATGTTGCTAGCTTTAAGGTCTCTGTGGATAATTCTCAGCCGAGAATCTTGATGGAGACACAAAAGTCCTCAAGCAATTCCATTTATGATGTTGAATCGTTTAGGGCAGTCGAGTATCAAGCTCTTATTTTCATCTGTTAATAGGTCCAATTAGTATAGTTACTGATGTTGTAAGCCTGTAACTGCTTTTAGTATTCTAAACAGAAACTACTTCCATTTCAAAATTAACAAACTTGTTCAAAATCAGATGAAACTGGCAAGTTCAACGCATGCTATGTGCAGTAGTCAAGGTATTATGTGTTAGCAAAGATAAGCATACCAAATATGAAGAAATCAAGACTTCTGTTGGGCATGTACTCGTAGACCAGAATTTTTTCTTCTCCTTTACCGCAGGAACCTATGAGCTTCACAAGGTTTCGATGCAGAAGTTTGCCGATGAATTAACTTCATTCTTGAACTCGTTGACTCCTTGTGAAGAAGATCTTGAGAGCCTCTTTATAGCTATTTCTTGTCCTCCCTCCAGGATTCCCTATGATATAACATACAGCTGATTGATATTGAAGGTAAAGATGTTTTTGACAGTGATAATTCAAAGTGTTACAACCTACAATGATATGCTACCTTGTAAACAGATCCAAATCCACCTTCTCCAAGCATGTTGTTATCTGAGAAATTAGAGGTTGCTTTAGTTATTGTTGATAAGGAAAACAGTGGAAATTCTAGATCATCTTTCAGATTCATCTTGCTCTTCCTGTTCTTCTTCTTTGTCTTTGTCTTTATCAAAATATACAGCCCTATGGCCAGGCCAATGGTAGACACTCCGATCAACACTGACAGACTCAGCACAAGTACCTTTGTTTTCTTCTTCGAGCCTGAAAAGAAAAAACAATGGGGCGTAAAATAAACAAAATGTATACCATGTGAACTTTTTAACCAATGGCTAAGCAAAATACAACTAAAGGTAAGATTTGGGAAGTTTACTTCGTTCAACCAATGCTTCATATTGATCAAAAGTAATGAATTTGTTGTAGGAATTTTACCTAACTCTGAGTTAGCTTAATCAAAGTAATTGGTGAATAGGCCAAAGTTTCACTTCTGTGCCTATATTACAGAAATGCATTATTTGCTGTAGCTGTAAGTGTTTAGTATTGCATATTATTCCTTTACATAAGTTGTACTCAAATTTTAACAGTTGGAGGTTTTGTTAGTCAGTTTAATGTTAGGATACAATAAGTAATTTCGGGGACCCAAGTTTATCTTACCTCAAAATTGGAAGCATCTGTAAAAGAAGTTGCTACAACAGTTAGGGGTCCCCCCCCCAGTTGCCACAAGCTGTAAATGTAGTCATCCATTGTTAGGAATGTTGGTGAGCAGAAGCTCGTTTACTTATTGAACGTTTTCTTAATGATTTCCTCACATACGATATTATATGTTGAATGGTCATTTGTATCTTCTATTGTAGGAGGCTGTATTAGAACTTTTACTTCTTCGGATTTTTTGGCTCTGGATAAAGCGATGTAAAGTTGGCCATGTGAAAATACTGGTTCGCGTAAATAAATTCCTACGAAATCTAATGTTTGCCCTTGGGCCTTGTTTATTGTCATTGCAAAACATAGTCGAATTGGAAATTGAGTTCGTTTAAAAGCAATAGGTATTTTCTCATCTGCGGAGGCTAATAATGGTATTCGTGGAATAAATACATGTGTGTTTTGAAAGTCACCGATAGCAATAGTAGCACTAATAACATGTCTGTCAAAGTCATGACATAGCAATCGTGTTCCATTACATAGACCTTCAGAAGGGTTTAAGTTTCGCAAGAGTATAATTGGGCAATTTTTTTTCAAAGTTAATTTATATGGTGGTAAATTAGCTGGATTTAAGATGTGCAAAAAATCTTCAAATTTACACTGATCAACTGGTTCTATTGTTTCATCACGTTTATATGGCGGTAAATTAGCTGGATTTAAGGTATGTAAAAAATCTTCAAATTGACATTGATCAGTTGGTTCTACTGTTTTATCAAGAGTTGTATAAGTTGTAGCCTCATTAGGAAGTTGATGTATAAGCATATCATTTATTTCATTTACAAAGTCATTTTTCGTAGTTAAAATAACTCGTGAAGTGATAGACACTGGATTTGAGAAAAAAGTCTTTATGTTAGGATAAGTTTCTTTGAATAAGTGATTTAAGGATTGTATTTCTTCTGTATAAGGAATAATTAAATTCCGGGCAAGCTCTATTTTGCCGTTCTCATCAGTAATTTCTTCTTCGTTTTCGATGCGCATTAAATATTCGCAAAACAAAGGATCTCCTTTTGCTCGCATATTTTCAGTTAAGGATAGCTTCTCAAGTTGATTCCAAATGTTGGAATATAGCAGGCTTTCACATACAAAGTCTTCCCTTTTCCCATTTCGTACAACGGGAAGTGTTTGGCGAAAGTAACCTCCAAAGACTATCACCTTTCCTCCGAATAAATTAGGTGTGCCTGTTAAGTCTTTTAAAAGAATATCCAAAGCCTGTATCATTTTTTTTTTGGCCGTTGAGACTTCATCCCAAAGAATTAATTTCGAATCGCGGATTAGAGTTGCTAATGAACTCTGTTTACTAATATTGCAAGTAAAATTATTGTCAATATCAATTGGAATTTTAAATTGTGAATGTGCAGTCCGGCCTCCTGGGAGAATCGAAGCAGCAACTCCTGAGCTTGCAGTTGCTAGAGCTACAAATCCTTTGGATCTAACATCTGCCAACAAAGCTCGGTATAAAAATATTTTCCCAGTTCCTCCGGATTCCTTTCAAATTGAACCTCTTTTGCATCGTTTGTTATAGTAGAAGGTGTGATATTTTCGGGAACAAAATGTGATTTATAACTGTTTCGGTAATAGTTTTTGGGGTCCATTTACAATTTCTTTTAAAGTCTTCAGACATTGAATATTTGAATATTTGCCATAACTCTTTGGGGTTTATAGGGTTGCATTATACCAATATTGTTGCAAATAAACGCCGTAAACTATAAGGCATTTGATATGTTATTGCTTCGTACATACATTCTATTAAGCTTTTATCCGAATGCAGTAAGCATCTTCATTCGGCAGCTTCTCTAAATGTTGCACAACATATTCCATTAACTGTGGTGTTTCCCAAGAAAAGATTACGTAACTCCACCGGCATATTATGAGAACTAAGCTTTATTGAGCCGTTATCACAACAGAAGCCGGGTCGGAGATTTTCGTACGATTTAGGGCTCTTACATTACATAAAAGTAATCTGAGGTAGTATCTTTCTCCTTCTGTCGGATGGCATGTAACAATTCTACCGATAGCATTACTATTTCGCCGTCGGCGTGACCATAGTCTCTCTGACGGTGACCAAACAAAATAACTTGGGAAATCTTTATAGAGTAAGTTTAACTCAATAACATTTTGATTGGTTTTATTCATTTCAAAAAAATCCAGTTAACATTGTGCGTCGGATCATTGGATTATTTAGAATTTGGTCGACAGTTTGAGTGCTTTTGAAGGACACATATTGATGCCCTTCTAAATGTAACTGCAATTGGTATACAGTTGGAGTCATTTCACTTATAGGAAAAGCGAATAGACGCCATGCCGCCTCTGGCGGCGACACCCATCTAGCAATTGGTATCCCTTTATTTCTATTTCAGCAGTTGTGTCCGTACTATGTACTAAAAAGGCTATTTTATCATGGCCTTTACAAATATATTTGTAAATATACTTGACAACTTTAATGTCTGAACAAACTTCAACGTTGATATGGCAGTTGAATTTGGCCAATAAATACAGATTGTATGGAACCACCCAAGAGTTATCAATGTTGTATCCTTTGAGTTGAATTAGTGTTTCTAATTTTCGACGTCTATAAATTGGGTAACAATTTTTTCCCTTTGTTGTTTGTTCAGAAAGTTCTTTAGGATATTTAAATTTGCAGTTGTCTGTTTTCATGCAAGGAGATGTTGGATTTAGATATCCACAAGGTCCATGAATCATATGTTTGGTTACCAAAGTGTATAATTCTTGATTTAAATGATCAGGTAATTCCGCACAGACAATCTTATCATAACTCTCTGGTGTTAACAATTTATAAGGTTCAGTAAGTATAATTAGGAAATGTGCATGAGGTAGTCCTCGCTTCTTAAATTCGATAGTATACATTAAAGCCGCAACTTTTTCAAATATATTCTTTTTAAGGATATCGTTTTTGATCTCCTCTACTTTGGCTCTAAATACTCGACTTACTAAATCATGTCTGTTTTGAACTTCATCGGTTGTCATTAAATGTTGCTAAATTTCAGGCCATGAAGGATTGCAAGTCATTGTTAGAAATATGTCTGGTTTTCCAAAATGTTGAACTAAGGCAATAGCATCCATGTATCAGAGCCGCATGTCTCGTGGCCCCCCTATGAAAGTTGCAGGTAGTATTCGTCCTTGTCCAATATTTGAAGCATCTCCTTCTCCATGTCTAAGTATAGGGAAATCATTTTTGGCCCCCCCTATGAAAGTTGCAGGTAGTATTCGTCCTTGTCCAATATTTGAAGCATCTCCTTCTCCATGTCTAAGTATATCGATAATTCCATACAACACCTCAGTGCGAAATAAATTTTGATTAAATGAGAAAAAATCTAACCTTTGGGTTTCAAGTTTGAGGTATTGGTCCACTATATATTGCTGGAAAACCCTCCCAGAGTGTAAAATTTCATTTGATTGTCTTTCTCTTAGTTGGAATTTATAACAGTAATATTCACGGCAAGAAACAGTTTCTCGTTTTCTTTTCCCCTTCAATAAAACCTCAGATTCCATGTCAAGGAAGCACTCAATCGAGGCCATGTTTTTTACACTTGATAGTTGTTCATTTTGGTAGTAATTAGTCTGTATGGATGTGTTAGATGTCGACCTAACCTTTTTAATACCACAGTGCCATCCATTTTGGCCGTAAGGAAATAGTAGTGGATATTGTAATGGGTCATAACAACCATAATAGTAGTTTACAATCTGGGTTTTTTTATTATGGGTGTATATACGGATATGAGGTGTGGCAGATTTGTCAATGTTCTGCTTTTCTATCCAAATGGCCCCCACTTCGGAAGCGGTAGGCAAATTATATGTTCGTTGGTCTAAGCCAACATTGGATTTGAGGGCAATGTAGAACTCAGATAGGTTTGGAACGTCTACTAATGACTTTAGAAAGGCAGTATATAGATTGACCTTTAGTATATCCATTAGTTTTGCTACCATTAATTCACTCAAATTATCTGTCAATGTCATTCGGTTAGTTATGTCACTTTCATTGTCATAGAAATATAGTTGTAAATTTTTGGGTTTGTCACCATTAGGAAGTAACTTGTCAATGAAGTGATACATTTGACCTTGTACTCTAAAGGTATATAAGTCGCGATTCCTCTTTGCTAAATTTTTGTCATAATTGACCCCAAGAGATGTAAATGCAAACACATTATTGTATGTTCGGCTGTACATCCGGAAATGTTTAGATTCTTCGGAGTTTCCCAAGAAAAGATTACGTAACTCCACCGGCATATTATGAGAACTAAGCTTTATTGAGCCGTTATCACAACAGAAGCCGGGTGATTCATATTGAAATTTTTGCGCGAAACAAAATTTACAATCAGGCACCTTTTTAAGGGGTATGTAATTTTTCAGCAATAGCTTACCATTCTGTAAATTGATTTCTACTTTGTTTTTACCTGTAGTTGCAAGATGTTGACGCAATTATGGAATTATTAACCCAAATGTGTAAATCAGGCAGTGTTACGGCATACCTGTTCCTGAAGTCATCTTCGGTACTGGAATGTTTTCAGCTGTATGGCCAGTCGCCGACATTGATCCTGGGTGATAAAGCTGTCATCCTCAGACTTGTAAATGAGATAATATTAGATATCAGCTTTGCCATAACTTTGACTGACCTATGTCCCTGTAAGTGCTGCTGTGAGTTGGGTTGGAAGTAGGTCCTATAAAATGACAACAGGTGAAGTATTGTAAGCAATGGGAAGTGACTTTGCAGGTGTGAATAAATTTCACTGATTGTCTTTTCAAATCTAAAGGTATGCAAATAGTTATCACATGTGGAAGACGTTTCAAACAATGACTTTAATGTCCTAGAATTGAACGTACATGCAATTTTTGATTTTTCTTAAAGTAGGTCCTATAAAATGACCACGGGTGAAGTATTGTAAGCAGTGGGAAGTGACTTCGCAGGTGTGAATAAATTTCACTGATTGTCTTTTCAAATCTAAAGGTCTGCAAATAGTTATCACATGTGGAAGAAGTTTCGAACAATGACTGTAATGTCCTAGAATTGACCGTACATGCAACTTTGGATTTTTCTTCCAGATTTTACTGAAGAATTAATTGGCTGAAGGTTTTTTTGTTGGGCCGGGGGGAGGGTTTGGGGGAAATCATTTTATCTTGTGCCGGAAAAGTACTGTGATAATTACTAAAACTTCAAGCAGTACAAAGTCTGGAATACCCACAACTCCAAATGCATTCTGTGTAGTTTACTGTTGTTGCACAATAATGATGTCATATCTGGTTTTACGCTATCGTAAGGCGACACACCTATATGTGAGGCCAGATTTAGTGACGAGTTCTTTGTGGTTGTATTTACCCCGCTTGCCGGTGATCCTATTGTGTAAACATTCCATTGTTAGGCATGTATCTTTACCGGCAAGTAAATATTGTGTTTCAAGGTGTTTTGAATGACCTACTTCACTTCAAGTACGTGTGTGAAGAGGCGTGCAACATGGTCCGACAAAAAATCCGAGGAGTTAAGTACCTCAGACATTAGGAACTTAACTTCCACTAATACTTTCTTTCTAATGATTGCCTGATCAAAGGTGAGATGATCTATAAAATTATTACAGCAGGAAGGACCTGTAAACAGTTAGTATAACGGGCCATAGTAGACCTTTCATTGTCCAACATAGTTTGTAATTATAACTCAGGCCTTGCAGCGCCACGACTCAGCTGTTACGTAGGACTGTTAACGCCTCCCCTTTTGTAGCCACTTTTTTCCTTTGGTGCGACTCTCGTATTAGTTGTACCTATAATTCCGACATTTACACCCCACCCTAGCGGTTTGAATTCAGTGGAAATATCGAACTCGCAAAAACATGAGGGCGCTACAGTCTTAGGAGTCTATGTTGGGTAGCCGGCCAACAATGGTAGGCGTGGTATGTCAGGCAGCCGACTTTTTCCCTTTGAGGAACTTCATGGTTAAGTAAGTGTATTGTGTGGAGTAGTGAACTGACAGCGAAAACATGTATACTACTTCGCAGAAATTTCAAAGCTAATAATTCATGGTTAAGTAAGTGTATTGTGTGGAGTCGTGAACTGACAGCGAAAACATGTATACTACTTCGCAGAAATTTCAAAGCTAATAATCCAAAGACTAATAACTGTAATTAGTATATCTAACCTTCAAATGTAGGTAGTAAAGGCGCTTCAACTGTAGACTGATTCTCATTTCCAGATTGAATGTTCACTTCATAGACCGAGTTGATGGGATTTGGCTGTTGTGATATCGTTGTTTCTTAGCCTCTGCTCTTCGAGCTTGCTGTTGCGCCAGGAATTCATTTTTTCTCTCAGTAGACATTTCGGCATACCTGGCACGACGTAACATATTGCGGCGCAACCGCTGTTGTTCCCTATTGCTTTCCAAGTTGGGTGATTTATCACTCCGCCATTTCACCAGCAATGAACTTTGGAATTCTGAAAATAATGTGTACTACTTTAGATTAGTCACATAAAGGAGCCTTATACAGCCTTACTTTGAGGATAGGCCATTGATTTCATATTGACATTTTAAGTACCCATCTATCCCAATTGAAGTATATACAAGCAAACGTAAATATAGAACAGTGGTTAATCATACAATTTACTTTAGAGGTTACCAATATATACCGATAGAATAAGCCTCAGACTCCTCTTTACTACTACGGCCGTCGATATTTCAGAAATGGAGGCAGGGGTTATTCAAATAGCCCACTTGTGCCCAATATAATCAAACTTCATGTACACCACATACGACAACTATAGTATTAGCATTTATATGTTCCACAACGAAACAGCATAGAAGCTGCAGGTAATGTGTTTGTAATAGTGAAACAAACTTCTAATGTTTAAAGGCCAAAGGGATCATGTTTCAACTTTACCCAAAAAACATGGACATGTACGGAATTACAAATAAATATTGTACAATTTGGATACCATTTATGGCTAGAGAGTTGAAGTTGTCGAGTCAGAGTTAGAGCAAGGGAGAAATTAATGCCGACATATAATCAAATACCTTCCCTACACCATATCTCAAAAAGACCCCTTGTATTCGTATAATGGATTGAACTGAAGACACAGAACTATAGACTCAAGCTATGGTAGTATTTTTTGGTAGAAGCCTAACCAACAAAGAAATAGCAGAAGAAAACATTTGATACCTTCTTTACAGGCGATTGACCACTTTTCGAGCTGAAGATCTTCAATTATTTCCTGAGGAGTAACGGAAAGAACCAACCACTAATTAACCCAAATAAAAATAGTTCTAAGGAGTCTTATGAAGATTTGGTTGCTGCACTTTAGAGTAAAGAGAACAGCTTTCTACCTTGAACTGCTAAGCTACAACGGAGAAGAATGCCTAAGGAATAGCCAAATGGGAATATGCAGTTGAGCCACCTTATTGGGGTATTATAACGGCAGCCACCTGTTTTCCCCCAACAATGCAGAGACATGTGGTTTAAGCTATTTAGGGCAGTAGCACAATCTATAATTTCGCATGCAAACATTTTTGTTTTCACTCAACATTTTATTTGTCCTTTTAAGTTGTAATATGTAAAGTATAGTATTGGCCGTACTCAAATGCAGATGAGGAAAGGACAATTATTCATCGCACTAAAATGGAGTTAGCCAGAAAACATTTTGCAAAAAGAGAATTTGAAGGTCAGTAATGCCTTTTTGTATTGTCATTTTTTTGGTTGCCCTTCAACTTACTCATGATCTCAAAGTGAGCAAGATGAAGAGTGGTTGATTCGACGCCATTGATGGAAGACTAAAATTTAATGTTCGTCGGATAATGGGCTTTGATTCTGAGAAGTTTCTTAGGAGCATTGTATTTGTATATTAATAATAGTTGGATTAAGTTTTGGTTGTTTGTTCTAAGCTAATTTTAATTTCATTGTGAGAAATTTATAGTTGTGGTAAGCAAATGACCTTACCGTATTGGCAACTTCACTTGGATATTTCTAAAAAGTTGATAGCCATTGTCCTGAAAGTTTCATATTCTGTAAATGGAATTTGACTACTCATATATTTGCAGACATTAAATTTGTAGAAGTTGAAACTGCAGGACAATTGCTTTTTCCCAATTGCAGGGGTTCAGTTGTGGTTATTTGTGAGTTTACTCTAACACAATGTCATATCTACCAACGAAATATTTAAAGGGGGAAAATATGTATAAATCAAAAACATATATAATTCCACAATATATTTAACATTACTCACCAGTACGTGCTATAGTTAAGTATGTGGAACACATGCTTCCCCTACCCCAGAGTCCAAAAGTTTAGTCAGATGTTTGGCTGTACTATAGTGGAAACCATCATCGGATCTTCATCTTCAGAAAAGTGGGCACCAGTTGAAGCTCAGCTAAAGTACACCTTTGTCCAAAGGTGTGAGCCGGGAACAAATTAAGGTACCTGGAAAGGCATGTAAATACATGGAAGCAAATAAACTCGAGGAAATTTATTAGGCACTGAGCACACTGTCTTGGTGACGACAAAGTCTGAATTGGCAGTTGGAATTTGGGTGCTTCCGTGGGCCGTAAGAGTTCACTTGCAAAGGCTGGCTTTTCCTTTTTTCTTTGGGGTTGAAATCTACATTCTAACGTAGCAGTCCAAAGGGGTGAATCGAGGGGGTTGAAGATTCGGTTTCAAAAGGTTCACGGCAAGACAACAGCGTTCATGTGTCTGAATGTGTGGGGATGTAATAGTGAAAGCAATTGAGTGGCCATTATTTGCTTAATTTATATTCCCTGCAGCACATACCTAAATGCAAGCTGATCCTTCCACGTGCAAGTAACTTCAAAGCATCCAGGGATGACCCCACCCAAAAAAAATAGCAGCTTGCTTGACAGCTCCCCAAAACAGACTGCCTATTTCAACACATTTTTAGCCATGAAAGGCAATGCAAAGAAATGTCAAGATTAGGTTTCAATGAATGAATTAAATGTGAATATTGCTTCCAATTTTGCCGTTTTGTGGACAGGGGGCTGTACGTATATAGCATGGACATGATTTCTATATTGATGTTCTTTTTCTTCATTTATTACAGATCCATCTCAACGCTGCAGTGATTTATGAAGTTGACTATAACAAAGTACAATCACAAATTTAGATCACACGACCTTAAAATTCAGTTGATTAGAATGTAGATTACTTTACTGCAATAAGAAAGTACGGAATTAATATGCACGACATTTAATTCCTATCATGATTTGCGTGCACACAGCTTTAAGAAGATGTATATTTAGAATATCAATTCAGCTTATAAGAACACTGGTGTCTCTAAGTTTAAGCTTAATTGTATGGAATATACTCTTCTTAGTTATCACTACATTTCAGACCCTAAAGGCCCTAAATCAAATAAACTTGTTAAGTTATTATCTCATCGTCTAATCAATTATGTCTACACTAAATATAAGTACAGATATTGTTTCTCCAAAATTTAAACTAAATCCTCTCATATGCAGATGCTCGGGGGGGAGGGGGGGGGCGTGGGAAGATCATGTGTCTTTTATACGGTGAGGTAGCTTTCTCTTTTACAGGTTCTTTGATCATTTACCATACATTATTAATCAGCCTTAAAAATAATGTAGTGCAATTCGTAAAGGAGACTTTAATTAGCGCCAACCAAGCTGGTGGTGCGAACAAATTAGCAATTCATGTCACAGTGCAAGGGCAACTACGGTGGAGGTGCATATGTGTTTGCTTCATGCTGGATGTATGCACAAAGAGAGACACTTCTACTAAGAGCAAGCAAGGTGGGAACACTTACTAACCTCTTAGAGCATTTACAGTGGTGCCAGGTGCTCGTTTGAGCAACTGCTGCTCGGACGGTCGTTTGCAGAAAATCCTCCCTTTGTTTGGACAGCAGTCTGACCCCGCGAGGAAGAAACTTGGGCTGTCTTTTCATTACCCAGTCGTGGAAAGAAACGTTCCTTTTCAATATAGCCTAGAATTCGCAGATTTCGTTGGGCACCAGTGGACCTTTTGGAAGCGGACTTGCGGAGCTGAACGTAGAATACTCGGTCGGACAACATTTCTTTGGCCTGGCTAATGCTCAACACTTGCCCCTGTAATCAGGGCACCCATTTGGGAAAGTTAAAGATCCACCAAATTGCAGAACAACAGTCGAGAGCATATGGCAGCTAACCTTGATGCAAGTTGTTTCGAATATGACGTCAGCCGTTGTACCGAGCAACTCTTCTCACAGATTTCCGGAAATGACAGCGTTGGTCGTACCAGTCTCGTCAGTGAGAGCAATTTCGAGCGCACAACTGTAACATCTTCAAGTTATCTAGTGCAATATTTGCTGCCAATGCTGTCATGAACAATGTTAAAGTTGATGCTAACGTTAGGGATACATTACCGAGGCACTAATGTCGTCCGCTGTCGGCATTTTGGACAATCAAACTGTCTTCTACAGTGGGTGCGTTTTCTCTGTTGGCAGCCTGAACATTCCAAAACGCAGAACGTTTGCGCCTCATTTGCGATTGACATTTCTGCCTCCGTGTAAAAAGGCGCAACCTGCGTGCAAAGCACAAGTTCGGCGTGTTAGGACTTTCCGCACAGAGGTTGACGGTGTTTAGATTTCAGTGTGACGAACATGGTTTTGGGCCGTAATCTGTGCTATGGAGATAACAGAATGTGCCAGGGGAATCGCAGCAAGAGTGGCAGATGACACTGAAAGGAGCTGTAATGTATGACCTGAAAGCGCGACCTTGTTTGCTATGGCCCTGTAAGCTAGAGTAATATTGGGCTAACGTTTTACGGCGGAAAAACTGTGAACGCAAACAGCTGGAGTTGCAAATTTATACCATTTCAAAAGTTGTAGTGGCTGTGGGTAAGTGGAGTTGACGCATATGGTTGAATTAAAGCGGGTCTGCAATGATAATCCTGCGGCAGTACAACAGGTAAATGTTAGTGCATAGCAGGCCAACTTAATCAGGCCTCGTTTCTAGACGGGCCATATACCACGGTAGGCTGATATTCCAATGTTCCTGCCAAGGATCACTGGGAACTCGTCACTCCGTTTCAACCTAGCTTCCAATTCTGCCCCTTCAATTTCGGCAAAGTCATCCCATAAAGTGAGCGACAAATGATTAAGCCTACGAGCCAAGGAAAAGTCAGGCCTGTTAGCTCGAGCATTGTCTGAGGCTGTGGCGCTCTGAGTAGGCAAACTTACTGCTCATCTGTAACAGTCAATTCACGGCACCTAGTTTGGCTGCGACCTGCATTTCTGGACGGAGCACACCGCAGAACGATACCTACAAAATCTGCCCAGAACAAATTGGCGCATGAAAGCATTTAAAAGTTGCACAGGTCGTACATGTACAGTTATACAGTTCAATTAGTGTATGTCGATCGTAGAAAGGTATACCAATTTCCGCTCCCGGTGAAGGAGTGATCTCCCTGCTCCGGGTAAAAGGCGTGATGCTAAGCTTTGTGGGCGAAGGCAATTTTTCACTCCCGGTGAAGGAGTGATCTCCCTAATCCGAGTAAAAGGCGTGATGCTAAGCTTTGTGGGCGGAGGCAACGCTTTCTCAGTGGCACCAGTAGGTGGCACATGCTCAAGTAGAGTCTCTTTGTCAATAACCCAGAAGAATTTATGTATCAAACGTCCGTATTTGACCTTTGATACCTTTACTCTTGCACTGGTGATCAAGTAAGTGGAAAACATTGTAAATTTGGACGCATAGTAGCCTACGTCATCACCATACAGAACCGCACGAATTTTGTTGTTCCTGTATTTTTTTAAAAAAAAGGGGTAAATCCCATGGACGTTAGTCTTAGGGGGGAGGGGGGGACTTCACTTTAAAAAACAGCACAGTATGGGGTAAAGGAGGGGCGGGGAACCTGCGTTACCTCCTCATCTTCCAAAATCAGATTTTGGAACTTGATTTTCTTCTCATGACTTTATCGGTGACGGCTAATATCCACAACTTGGACTTGCAAGTCCAGTCCACAGTATCAGGTGTAATTTCACTAATCTTCAACCTTAACGCCATAGCAAAATCGACAATACCCCTGCAGTATTATTGAATGGCAAAAGTGAGGGAGAGGGGACACATCTCATAGTGACACATCTCATGAACTTAACATTTTTATATCTAGATCTTGGAATTGTGATTGAATTTTATAAAATTCACTTTGTTTACAAGAACAATCTGTTTTTGTACAATTTATTCCACAATTTTCTTCCTTTTCAGAAAGATTGGGTAGTTCGTCTTCACTATGAGTTGTTGATCCTGAATCAACATTTGATTCAGAGATGTATGAGATGTGTCCCCTCTCCCTCACTTTTGTCGTTCAATAATGTTGCAGGGGTATTGTCGATTTTGCTATGGCGTTAAGGTTGAAGATTAGTGAAATTACACCTGATACTGTGGACTGGACTTACAAGGTCCAAGTTGTGGATATTAGTCGTCACCAATAAAGTAATGAAAAGAAAATCAAGTTCCAAAATCTAATTTTGGAAGATAAGGAGGTAACGCAGGTTCCCCGCCCCTCTTTTACCCCCTACTGTGTTGTTTTTTAAAGTGAAGTCCCCCCAAGACTAACATCTATGGGATTTACCCTTTTTTTTAAAATACGAGAACAATAAATTCGTGCGGTTCTATATGGGGATGACGTAGGCTACTATGTGTCCAAATTTACAATGTTTTCTGCTTACTTGATCTCCAGTGCAAGAGTAAAGGTATCAAAGGTCAAATACGGACGTTTGATACATAAATTCTTCTGGGTTATTGACAAAGAGACTCTACTTGAGCATGTGCCACCTACTGGTGCCACTGAGAAAGCGTTGCCTCCGCCCACAAAGCTTAGCATCACGCCTTTTACTCGGATTAGGGAGATCACTCCTTCACCGGGAGTGAAAATTGGTATACCTTTCTATGATCGACATATGCTAATTGAACTGTATAACTGTACACATACGACCTGTGCAACTTTTAAATGCTTTCATGCGCCAATTTGTTCTGGGCAGATTTTGTAGGTATCGTTCTGCAGTGTGCTCCGTCCAGAAATGCAGGTCACAGCCAAACTAGGTGCCGTCAATTGACTGTTACAGATGAGCAGTAAGTTTGCCTACTCAGAGCGCCACAACCTCAGACAATGCTTGAG
Organism: Solanum virginianum; assembly: GCA_000787875.1. Classification (NCBI taxonomy): domain Eukaryota; kingdom Viridiplantae; phylum Streptophyta; class Magnoliopsida; order Solanales; family Solanaceae; genus Solanum; species Solanum virginianum. Next base: position 45,043 of record DF358267.1, read on the forward strand.
CTAACAAGCCAGACTTTTCCTTGGCTCGTAGGCTTAATCATTTGGACAATACTGATGACGATAAAGTATATGAAGAAATACCTACTAAAAAAATTATATTTCTTTTGGACAATACTGATATTCAGTATAAAAATGATCCGTGAAAAATATTCGACAAATATTTAGCAAGAAATTTATATTTTCCAGGGAAATCATATAAGACCCGTACATATTATGAAACCTATTATGAAACTATATTAGTAAAAACAGGAAATGCAGAATTTCAGCACTTTTCTACAGATGAGACAGTTTATAACTTCTCCAAAGTTATAATCAAACAGATTATATCTGTTACTGAATGGGGACTCTCCACTATGAACGAAAAGCAAATTGCTGTCAAAATTGGTAATACCAATTTAAACCTTAATATGACATACTGGGATTATATCCAAGCTTTAACAAAGTATTTTATTATAATAACACTAAACATAAACATACATGGTTTATAAAGGTTTGTTCAAAAATTTTTGAAAAATCAATCCCCAAGTGGTTCATTAGATGGTGGACCTTTCATGGCCCTACTGTAAAAAATTTACCTACCGAATATTTCGACTTATACACTGAATGGAAAAGGTTATCACCTGATCTAATTAATCTGTATTGCCAAGACTATGTCAATAATTTTGATAAAATAGATCAAATGCTATTTTTTTAATCCAATTTTCTATACCATGGATCCATAAATGGATACCTGAACTTGAATTTACAGAAAAAGATCAAATACCATGTCTTTTTCGGACCTATTATAATAACTTTTGGGATAAATTAACCCACAAAGACCCTCAAACAAAAAAGCCATATGGACAAGAGCTCTTAAATAATATCAAAACTAAGCTCCAAGAATATACACAACAACCACAACGAACCATGATCGATGACAGTTCAGTAAAATCTGTGGCAAGAAGAATTAATATACAGCCAGGAGATAAAGCAGAAATGACCAATCAATACCTGGAAGAAGTTAAGAAAAATTTATTAAAAAATTTGGATGATTATGATAAATCTGACAGTTCTATGTAAAGTGAAGTAGCAAGTGTGGCCAGTGGTGATATCACTAATATGCAAGATGCTCAAGGAAAACATATAATGACCGACTCTGAAATGGCAGATTGGCTAAAGACGATTAAAGGAAAAGAGAAAACATGAGAAAACTCATCCGCACACATAGACGAATTCAACGATGGCAACTAATGAGAAGATATTTTCCCATTGGACAAAAGATTCAGAAAATAATATTTATCTCTCCAGAAGACATAATCTACGTATATTACACATATTTTGTACAAACCCCAAATACGAGATTCCTTAGATAAATCATCTTGTTGTAAGTTTTGATAAAGCTTAGGACCCAGATATGAGACCCACTATAGATACTATTCATGGGACCCACTATATAGCGTCTCAGGACCCATGGTTACTATTCCCTACTGTAGAAGAGCCCATAAAGATACCTTATGTACCCCTCAGGCTCCCTATATAAAGGAGGGGAAATTTAGCAGAAGAGAGGACACGCAGAAGCTTACTCTCCCTTCTCTCTTCTCTCTCTCCTCACTTGTAATACATTCTCAGTAAATAAAGATTATTGTTCAAATTATTTCAGCAACTACTCCAACTCCTGAAGGCAAAAACTCTAATATCAACAGTACTCCGGCAAAATTAGGTTAGTATAGTATCTATCATGACTATGTCTCGGCTAAACTCATGTCATATCTATGTCAAGTAACTAAGTAAAGACAAGTTATATACTATAAAGGGTGCATGACACAGTTAAACACGAAGTTTATTTAGCAGGTTGACTTGATTATAAGAAGGTGGTAAGTTAAGACCGACCCTCCTTTGTTGATAAAATCGGCGAGCTGAGATCTTGTAAGTCCTCGTTAATCTAAGGGAAGAAAGAGGGGCAGCCGTTTATCTCGATAAGAACTGCTGGTATAAGTCAATAAAGAAAATGGTTTAGACTTGACAACCCCTTACTTATGTAAAAGTTGTCCATATAGTCAATAGCTAAATAAATTTCTTATTTGCTTATTAATCTGATCAAGATTGACTGATATAAGTCCGACTAGTCCCTCTGATTGTTGTGCGGATTACCGCCAGCCATGTGGAGATCCTGTTCGTCATCTGGTATCTGAACGTTCTTTGTTCTAGAATTTTAACGTATAAAGGCAAGTATTTGGTTATAAACCAGGGAATAAAAAATAAAAAGTCATTACCTTTTTCACAATCATTATAAAATTCTTATGATAAAATATCTAAATTTTCTTCACTATAAGTGTTAAAAAACCATTTTCGAAATTTCTTCCATTTAGGTTGATTAAATTCGTTTAGAATATATTTTTTAGCCAGTGAACCTGGACTAAAATCTATAATTGTTTCTATCATTCTAGAGTTGATTTCTATCTACATCATTAGGGTCAAAATCCATTTCTGATGCGGTCGAATCTAAATCAGACAACTTATCTGTCGCCTGAACAATATTAGTTTTTGGGTCAATCTTTATTCTGTCGACCATTCTATCACTTAGTGTATGAATTGATAATGGCTTATTCCTAGCTGGACCATATTGAGGTGTATCTACTTCAGGTGCTAGAGGCGAAATATGCTGAATGGCGGGTAAAGATCTATATTCAGAAAAAGAATTCCTACTATAAGTAGGTGGTCTATTATCAATAAATTGAATACAAACTTTTCCATCAGGGTTTAGAGTAATGTACATGACATAACTTAGGTTATGTGACCTGGAGGGGAGAAGAGAAACGAGCGAGATCGAGAGAGAGGAGAGATACAAATTGTGTATATATATATATCTGATTGTATGTGTATATCTGTCAAATAATTATATATGTGTAGTTAATATACATGTGTATTTGTATATCTGACAAACAAGATTGAGAGAAGGAGGAGAGAGACGAGCAAGATCGAAAGACAAAGGAGAGAGGCAAGCGAAAGAGGGCAGAGAGTGGAGAGAGGCGAATCATATATGTATATTTATCGAATTAACTATGTATATTTGTCAAAATAATTGTATATATGCAACTGATATACATATATAATTATATATTTGACAAGAAATTACATAAAAAAAGAGAGAGAAAATAACAATAAAATCGTAACTATAATAATAAAACTCTAACTATAGTTATAATTATAATTTTTTGAAAGTTAGGTTATTATTATTTTTTTTGGTTGTAATTCCCTGAAGTTTGGTGGTTGGAGGTGGTAAGCGCCGCCGCTATTGTCTGTTTTTTTACCCAAACCCCAAACCCCAATACCCGATACTCTCTTGATCCTCCTGGAACCTTCCCGAATCAGGAAAGATCATTATATAAAATCCAACGCATCTTCTGTACCGTTGGCCTCTTTTTTTCGCATCTAATTCCATTGTTTGGATCTTCGATAATGGAGGGAGGTGCAGCACTATCAACAGAGAAACAGAATGAATCGGCCTCTTCTTATACCTATTGGGTTAGAGAAACGACGCAAGATGCTGCACCTTTACCTATCCCAAAGAAGCTCACATCTGAAGACCTCAATAATCAACCTCAAACCCACCTCGGCTCTGCCTGGAATCGGGTATGCACCCACATATTCTTTCTTTTTTTGATATGAAAATATATGTTTGATCCTCTGTGTTCTCTGTATATTTTTGTTTGCCTCGAGAAAATTCGTATGCTCATTACAGCAAAAATGGGGTCTAGGGAGGGGACGAAGTTGTTTCTAGGTTGAGAAGTTCTTTCTAACAGACCCTTGGTTCAGGTGACAATAGTGCAAAACCAGTCCAAAAAATAAACACACACAAGTACAAAAAACATTAGATAATAACAAAGTAACAGAATAATATGATAATCAATGTATACAGAATTAGTAGATTGTCACGGAAGAAACTATAAGAGTAATACTACAACTACTCATATGAACGGATAGCCAAATAAAGTAGTATTACCTACTACCTTTTTATCCTAATCGTGTCTTCTATATGTTCCTATTTAAGGTCACGTCCTAAATAATCATCTCTTTTCAGTATTTCTTTATCTATCTCTAATTCTTCCGAAATCATTCATAGTCAACCTTGCACACCTCCGCACTTCACATTTTCGTACCATTTCAGTCTTGCTTCTATGCATCTTGTCCTCCACCAAAGTCACTCTCACCTTTTTCTGGATATATTATTTCTAATCTTATCTCTCCTAATATGCCCACACATCCATCATACATTTTCATTTTTGCAAGTTTCATCCTCTAAACGTGAGAGTCAATTCTTGAATGACCAACTCTCTGCCCCATATAATAAAGCTGGTCAAGCCACTAATCTGTAGAACCTGGCTTAGTTTTCGTGACACCTTCATATTACACAAGATTACAGTACCGATCCACATATACTCGTCAATCACTCGATTTTCTTAGATAGACCCAAGGCACAATAGTATATTCCAAGGACTACTTGCTTGTTAGCTTTAAAGAATAATCACTTATCATATTTTAGATAGCTTAAGACTCTGATTATGAGTCCTTGTTGTACATTTCTATGGCTCAAGTCAATAAGTAGTCCCTCCTTTCTCCTTTGCCTACACCACTTTTTATTCTTTTCATAGTTTTAATGGTCTTGTCTCTCTTTTATGACTGGTCCTATGCTACTACTCTTTTGGGGGTATCTTTTGGCAACATTTTTCATGTTTCAACATTATATATTTTTCCAGTTAGCTCCCTGTCTGCATATAGTCTTTGAGTCTTTTATGACTGGTCCTATGCTACTACTCTTTTGGGGGTATCTTTTGGCAACATTTTTCATGTTTCAACATTATATATTTTTCCAGTTAGCTCCCTGTCTGCATATAGTCTTTGAGTCTTTTATGACTGGTCCTATGCTACTACTCTTTTGGGGGTATCTTTTGGCAACATTTTTCATGTTTCAACATTATATATTTTTCCAGTTAGCTCCCTGTCTGCATATAGTCTTTGAGTCTTTTATGACTGGTCCTATGCTACTACTCTTTTGGGGGTATCTTTTGGCAACATTTTTCATGTTTCAACATTATATATTTTTCCAGTTAGCTACCTGTCTGCATATAGTCTTTGAGTAGTTAGTGCTACATAGCAACCTTGTAATTTCATTGTGTATTGCAAGTTATCTGGGGAAGCTGATGGTGATTATATCCCTATCTTATCTAGCCTTGTGGATCTACGGTAGTTTTAGGGCCTATGAATTTTTTGAAACTGGTAACTTTGTATTTCATTTGAACAGAACAGAACAGTTGATGGGTTGTATTGAAACCATATTTACAAATCTGCTTCAAAATCCGGCTATCCTATATCTAAATTGAGTCTAAAACATCAATAATGGAAATCGTATTATTTGAGTATAATTGATTACTCCAAGAACATAGTATCAAAAGATAGTTTAACTTGATCTCTTGTGTACATTTAACTTGATTTCTCGTGTACTATTTTCTTTATTCTCAACACATCTAGAATTCCTTTCCTTCTTTTTTGTCAACTAAAGCTATGAAGTGTGCTTTTGTAATCTCTTTGGGCATAGACCAAGATATGCCTTTGAGATTTAGGAACAATCTCCAGAGTTGGCATGTAATCTTGCAATGAAGAAATAGATAGTTAATTGTATTAGCAGTTTCACCACAAAAGAAACATCTAGAACATAGTGTTTTGCTTCTCTTCATAGGTTCTTTTGAGTTAGTACTGCCTCCTTAGCTAGTAGCCATACAAAACAAGCCAATTTTTGTCTTAGATCGTCTCAACAAATATTCTCATTTCCTCCCACTTTGTCACCCATATACTGCCAAGATTGTTACTAGTGTTTTTTGCAGAGAAGAAGTGCGTCTCCACGACATTTCTCGTCAATTCTATTTGATTGAGATGTTATATTTCTTATTCTGGTAGGAGATTCTTTGACTTATCCAAACAACACCAAGAATGGGTACGTCTTACCATCCCCAATGTGATAGACAGAGAGGTGATTAATAAATGCTTGGACTCGTATTTACAATTCTTTGTTATACAGCATCCTCGTACATGGAGTCAGTATTTACCATGGGCAAACTTTTGTTTTAACACGGGCTTCCTCTCATCCACAGACTACCCAATTCAAGGTTATTTCTAGTAGAGATCCTCCATCCATTTCTCCTTCTGTTCATAGAGAGACACACATTGACGAGCTTGAAGAACAACTTTTGAATTGTGATGCCATGCTGAAAGTTCTCAAGGACAACTTTTTAAAGTGTTCAAACTCAAATGAAACAACAATTTAATTCTCATCGTTAAGATGTTACCTTTCAGGTTGGAGATTTTGCCCTTCTACATGTTCAGCCTTACCATCTATGTTCTTTGACTCATCGCAGGTGCAAAAGATTGTCACTTTGATTTTTTTAACCATATAAAATTGTAGAGAGAAGAATTGCAAAAATACCCCTGAACTTGGCGCAAGTTATTAGTTTCATCCCCAAATTTATTGACAACCCTATAAATACCTCTCTACTGGATTAACTAAACTAAAATACACCCCAGGATCTACCACAAGTGTTAAGAATACTTCCTAACTTGGCAAGAATTTAGGGGTGTATTTCACTCATGTTGCAAGATCAGGGGTGTCTTTATGCTAGTTAGTCAAATAGAGAGGTGTTTTTAACACTATCAATAGTTCAGGGATGAAACTAATAATTCGTGCCAAGTTTAGGGTGTTTTTAATACTTTTCTCAAAATTGTATTGATGTGTTGAACCTCTGGAGTATGAACTGGAGCTACCTGCTTCTTTCAAAGTCTATCCAATTTTCCATTTATCTTTGCTCTGTCCAGTTCACAGTCAACAAGTTGTTATACCACCAGCTCCTCTTTCGTTTAATTAAGATTGGAACTCTTCCTA
>DF358267.1:51992-79932 GCA_000787875.1 Solanum virginianum
TGGAACTCTTCCTATCTCCACGATGGATCAAAGAAGCTGGCGTTTCTTCTTTGGAATTGCTAGTTTAATGGGTTGACTGCCCCCTTTTGAAGAAGCTAGTTGGGATAACTATGATCTCATTGCAGATCAATTTTCTTCTTTTCACCTCTAGGACAAGACAACTTTTTCGGGGATCATACTGATATGATTGCTCCTTTATAGATTCTCTCTAGAAGAAAATCTAGGGAAGCATGTGGAAATAATCTATCCTAGTTTCTTAATTTTAAATAGGATAAAATATATAAGCAATAATTATCTACAGTAGTAACTCTTTATCTTCTTTATGTATGGTTTAAGAGTTATCTTTATGTTTTAGTTTAGGTATGTATAGAAGAATTCTGGTAGAATAAAGTGTGATCATTATCTTTGTATTTGGAGATATGCCCACTCCATATATACTTAGTTTTTTGGGTAATGCAGTGTTTTGAGATCTTTGCACTTTATTTAACCAATAAAGTTTCAGTTTGATCTCTTCTTCATCATAGTTTTTATCATGGTGTTACGTAGTTGAGTGTGCATGGTGTATGACAAGCTAAGTGGCGAAATTGGACAGATTTTAAAATGTATCCGGTGTTGAAGAAAATGTGCTTTCTTGTAGCTTATGGGTTGGCATTTTCTTCACATCTAGAACATAGTGTTTTGTGAATTAGGTTGAATGTGATATAAGGGGCAGTGCTGGCCCTGTTTTCAGGATCGGTTGTTGGTTGTTTTGCGCTATGATACTCGTGGAGGCACAACTATTTGGAGACACATTCTAGTTATTATAACTTAATGTCTTTTGTGGGGCAATAGGAGAATGGGGTTTTAATTTGATGGACACTAGTGTAGAGGTAATTTTAGATTTTCATCACAAACTTTTTCTGCAATCATGGTAATAAACCCTCAACTAAGGTTGTACGCGAAGTAGCTCTAATTCTAAATTCACATTAGGTGTTGGTGAGCCATGACTGGCACTCAGTGAGTCACTACTCTAGAAGATTCCATCCATTCAAGTTGATGTGCTTTATTTCTTTATCAACTATTTTGAAAGGAATGACACATTTTTATATTTAGAAGTCATCTAAATTTAACCTTTAATTTTACCTTAACGAGAAATTTTTTTTTTTAATTTTTGAGAAAGGTAATGTGTGTATTGACTAAAGCTAGTAGATGGGTTGTACTGAAAATCATAATTACAACTTATCAAACAAAACAAGATAATTGAATCTACAATCTTACAAGAACCAAGGATCTCAATAATTGACTCAGTATCTTCTAGGTACATCTTTTTGCACTAGAAAAGTCTGGTATAGTTCAATTTGATCCTTTTGCTCTCAAAACATCTAGCATTTCTCTCTCTCTAGATTGTCCACTAGATACAGGTTGGGGCAACCCTCCATCTGTCTCTATCTGAAGATCCCACACCTACCTCTCCTCATTTGTAGAGAAGGTAAATGATTTGTTAGGCGTAGTTCAAAAAACACCTCTGAGGCTGATAGAAATCCTCCAAAGTTCGGTTGTTATCCTGCATTGTAAAAATAGATGGCTGACTGCCTCAATCTCTTGTTAGCTTGGAACACGATGGGGCTGCAGAGGCTCTTATTAGAGTAGAAGTAAGCATATTACTATGGAATAAATTCTGGTTCTTCGATTTACTGAAGAATTGGGATACTATCACGAAGAGCTGAACCGAGTTTCGAAGTTTTAGGGTAAACAGAACCGAAATCAAAATGAACCAAAGTAGTTTGGTTCGGTCTGATTTTTGGTGTTTATGCCCACCCCTAACTCTAACCAGCAACCAAACAACCCCTTAGATCTTTAACTCTTAGCCCACCCCAACACTGTGGTAGTGAGATCTTATGATTTACCAAGTTAAATATTCTGTCCCCACTCGAGCCTTCCCGTAGAAAATCCCTCTAGAGTGGAATCCTTTTAGCACTAAAGCACTAACAGGAACATGTACAAGGACATGAAATATGCGGAAATGCTCGATAGGATGCTTTTAATTGATACTTTCTTTTCTCTTTTGGGTAAGTACCTCTTTTGCCAACATGCATGCCTCTTTTTGACCCTCTTTATAACTGAATTCCAAGTTGCTTGGTCCTTGTTAGATGCTCCCAGTGGTAATCCCATATAAGAGCCCCAACCTTTCAAATCTATACTTGTGGTAGAACATTGGTTTTCTTCCCCTCCAAAGCTAGCATGATCTCCATTTTCTAAGGTTAATTTTAAGGCCTTCCACTACCTCGAACCATGTCAATGCGTGTCTCAACTAAGACAATCGAGTTCCATTAGCATCTGAAAACCCTAAAGTTCATCTGCAAACAAAAGATGCAACATGCTCACAACACTTTGTCCACCAATTACTGCAGAAAACCTCCCTCAAATATCCCCTACTACTGCTCTATCTATAATTCCCCTCAAATAATGCTTTCAAAGTGTAACTTCCTTTCTTGAATTCTAAATTGAGTCAAACTATATTACATAAATTGGAATTGATGTAGTACAATTTACCCAAGAGGAGTTCCATTGGTGCTTTTGTATCAAGCATGCTGAACTGTAGTAGTCCCAACTCACTAATGGTATTGTACTCTTTAGGCCTAGGCCAATACGGCTTTAAAACACGTTACCACAGTCCAAGTGGGTTTTTGGATTGATTTATTTTAAATGCCTTTTGGCTTTTAAACTTTTTTTCTTTTATGTTTTGGAAGTGTTTGGGGAACTACATGAAGTGCTTAAAAGCACTTGTTTTAGGATGAAAAAGTAAATAAAGAAGCCAAAAGCCAAAAGCCAAAAGGCAAAAGTTGGGTGTCCCCAGCTTATGGCTTTTAACGCATAAGTCACTTTTAGTCAATCCAAACACCCTCTAAGATTTGCTTCCTTATAGATCCAACATCTCTCTCATGTGTTTCTGAAGTGGCATTTGCCTATGGTGTCACAAATACCCCTTAGGGACTCGATATTCTTGCTTAGGTTTGCCCTCAACTAAGGTTGTACGCGAAGTAGCTCTAATTCTAAATTCACATTAGGTGTTGGTGAGCCATGACTGGCACTCAGTGAGTCACTACTCTGTAACCGGACGTTAATCACTTATTGAATTGATCATCAAACAACCAAGAAATAGATCTTCTCATTCTTCAAGAGAAAGGTCCCGTGAAATATAAGCAGATTTCTCTCCTTACATCATGTTATTTGGGTTCAGCGATCCAGTTAAGGTGACTCGGTGAGCCTTACATACTGTTGTGAGGTTGTAGATTTTTTTTCCTTGCCTTATAGCTATAGCTTTAGCCTTTATGTTTATTGGCTTGTGTCCCAATTAGAATTTGCGCAATTTTATTTAGATGCTCCATGTACCTGATGGAGGGGGCCAAGGATGTCTGTAGTTTACTTTTGACACAACACTCAAGGTTATGATAGCACATTGCATTGGACATATTAGGAATACAACAACATATACCTATAGTCCCACAAGTGGGGTATTATGGAGAAGCCACGTAACTCCATGTCCTAACCTAGCCCTTTGGAAAAAAAATCCTTCCAAGATAAATCCAAAGTAGTTGTTAGCAAGACACTTGACCAGCTAAAAAGTCATTGTTATATATTCTCCAAAAATGCAGTGTTATATCCAGAATAATTGCAAACAAAAGTTGGATAGTTAATTAGGTACTGACGAAATGTGTGATGTAACATTCAGAAACCTTTTCTAAGACCTAAAAGGAAATCATGACATTTAGTTTGGGATTTGGAAAAGCTATACCCAAAAAGGTACGCTTCACTTGGTTGGTAGCAAGAAATGCATGCATGACTCGAGGAAATCTACAAATGAGAGGAATGGCTATTTGTGGTAAATTCCCTCTTTGCAAAGAACCGTAGAGGAAACCAATCATTTGTTCCTTCATTGCAAGATCATGAATCAACTGGGGGACCCCTCTGTTCAACCTCTTGGGTTTCAAGTGGGTTTTGGCAACAGATGTCCTGACTTTCCTTCAAGGCTGGATTAAAGGGGCTTGAATGATATTGACTCAATACTATAGTGTATGGCATGTCATAATCCTTCAAGGCTGGATTAAGAGGGGGTCAATTTGAACACAACTAACACCGTAAACTTGTCCGTTCAACTAAGTCTTTCGGTTAAACCCGGTCGTCCAATGTATCAGTGTCAAATCAAGAAAGCAGTTTGGCCATCGGCTTATTTCCTTGCTGGGGTGATGCAGCCATTGGGTTATGCTAGATTAACACGGTCTTTTGGTATTTGGATAAGAGACAAGTTATCCATGAATTAAGTTTTGTATAGTTTATATGACCTTTGGTTGGTAGATGGGAAATAAGTTATTCATGTATAAAATTAGTACGACATTTGGTTGACAATTTAGAAACACGCATAACTAATGCATATATAAGTTATGAGGTTTTTATGTATTATTTTATGTAGGGTTGAAGCTGGAATAACCAATACATGTATAACTAATATATAAATAATAATGCCTTCGTAAAATGATACATAGAATCACTCATAACTAATCTTTACATTACTTATACTTGCATAACTCTAACCAGTTATCTAACGACACCTAAGGTTACAAGAAGATCTAGAATAGCTAATTCTTTTGGACTTGGTTGTTCCTATTGGGCTGGTCAGGGGCATGGGATGCTGATCTCAATGAGGAATGCTCACTCTCCCGATCCAGAGAGAATGAAGGAAAGATGGTTGCATGGGGTTCTTAGATGTTATCTACCAGTATCGCATTCTGATTTATTCCCTTCCCCTCTCAAAAAGAAAAATAATCATAATAAACAAATAAAATGTACTGGGAAAACTGGAAACTCCAAAAGGAAAAGCATTCATGACTATTGGTTTTGCAAGGTTTATGTCTGCTGGTTGATTCCAATTGCATCATGTATCAAATGATTCTCTTTATTTTTCTATTGCAGGCTGGAACATGGGAGGAGAAAAATCTAAATAAATGGGCGAATGATCGAATTAAGGTGTGAGCATAAACACTCTTTATCACATTTTGAAGTGATCTTTTTTAAGATCTTTCCATGAAATTGCCTTTTCTTGTGATGTACAATGCTGTCAGCCCATCACATCTAATGAGCTCTGCAGTCAGGTGGAATCATTTATTTTGAAGATCTGATTGGTATTTTACACAAGTTTCAATAAATTATGACCAGGAGCTTGTTAGGATAGAAAATAGGTTTTAAGAATTGAGTAAATTATCTTCATGATAGACTGAAAATGATGGGCCTAGAGGATCTGATTGGTTCCTTGTGCCTAAATGCTCAAAATTAAGCTGCAAAATTCAGTAAAGTATCTGCCTCTTCTGTTGCCAAAGTCTGAAAGGCTAAAATAAAAATCATCGTATTTGGCATGGAGTGCAGTGGTGAAACCATGTAGCACTAAGAGGATCATTTTTGGAGGCCTTTAACAACGAAATGAAATGGATGATATTATTTGCAGGATATTAGAAAGACAGCTTAGATATCATGTAATTTGTGAATGTGATAGAGAGTTTTGTGATTCCCTTTAAGAACATCTCTCATTTAGGATGAGAAACAACCAGATTGTAACATGTGAGTTGAGAGCATGATGGTGACTTGTAGGGGAGTAATTCTAAGGGGGCGTTTGGTAGGATGGATTAGGGGATATAGTCCATGGATTAGTTAGTGGTATTAATTATTACCATGTTTGGTAGAAATTTTGGACCATGTATAACTAATCCATGGTATTGGTTAATACCACATACATGATATTAGCTAATACCTTCCATTTGGTGGTATTAGCTAATACCTTGGATTAATACCATGAGATTAAATACATAACGACACAAATATCCATCAAATTCTTTTACATTTTTTTGTTTTCTTTGATTTTATATTTTATATTTGTAATTTTGTACTAGTAAATTTATTTAAATAAATTAGCTTACAAATTTTATTTATCTGCGTGTTCATATTTTCATAATATAAAAATAAATAAATCTTACAATTATTTATTCTCAAATAATTCAAGTGAGAAAATAACAAACATAATGCCAAATTAATTACTCTCCTAACTAGTTAGAAGTCACAAAAAAATTAATCTACTTTGATCTAATTACATGAAATAGAAAATTCCATAATAATTCAAGGGTATAACTAGTTAGAAGTCACAAAAAAATAATCTACTTTGATCTAATTACATGAAATAGAAAATCTCATAATAGTTCAAGGGCATAATTGGAAAGAAACTTCTTATAGAATTTTAAACCAAGCACAAAATTAAATGGAAAACAATAAACCAAACATGGGATAAAAAATAATCCTTGCATAATTAATCCCTGCATTATTCATTTTTGTACCAAACGGCTCCTAAATGTAGGTATATGGCTTAAGGGTAACCAAGTGGATGTACGGCCCGTTAGGAATGAAAAGCTAGGAGTTTAGTGTTTTTTTTTTTGTTTTTGAGAATATGAAAAGTGAGGAGTTTATGGAACTCTTTGAGTCAGTTGGACACCTTCGAGGACTTGGACAATTAGAAAATGGTACTAAAGCTAGTTACCTTTACAACCCATGTGATCAGACTTAATAGTTCTATGTCACTTTGTGCTTCTACAAATAAACGAGCCTTTAAAGAGGGGACATGATCTTTCAAGGAAGAGTGATTTGATATCCCAACTATAGAGGGATCCGACAACAACATACCCCATTGTAGTCCTACAAGTGAGGTTCGGGGAGGGTTGAATGTACACAGACTTTATCCTTACCTTTGTGGGTAGAAAGGTTGTTTCCAATCGAGGGAATTAATTGAATTATATTCATAGTGACGTTGTCAATAGCCTAAGCTAATCCAAAACCCTCTTAGTGCTGTTTTGACGAGGTAATATTATTATCTGATTTATTTATCAAAAACAAAGAGCTTATAAGTTTTTTTGGAGTTATAAGCTTTCCAATGACTTCTCCGGGATTCTTTCAGTTTTTGTGAATATAGACCCCAAAATTTGATTCACATTTTTCAAGCCTATGTGAAAACCATCTTGGGTATTAAGAACAGTCTAATTTGCAACTTAGATAGAATCTTTGTCTTTCAGTAAACTTCACACACACACCAAGGGTAAATCCTTGTGTAAATCTAGAATTTTAACACACACACTCGCACATATTCCAGTAGCAGTTCTTTGGTGATATGAAGTTGCCACATATGCAGTTGATGTTGCCTTGTTCTTGCATATTTCCATTTTTGCCCTCTCTCTTTTTAAACACCATTCCCACTTGAGCCTTTTTAATTGGTATGATCCAATTGTAACTTTATATAGATCTCTTGTCTTTTATTGGATTATTTATTGACCTTGAAAAGGCTATGACAAAGTTCCGAGGGATGTCTGTCTTATGGATATGTCTAGAGTCGAAAGATGTTCCTATGGTGTACATAGGGTGATAAAGCATATGTATGATGAAGCCAGGACTCGGGTAAGAACGGTAGGAGGAGACTCAGAGTATTTTCTTGTGAGATGGGACTCCATCAAGGATCTGTGTTGAGCCCTTTTCCTTTTGCTTTGGTAATGGAAAAAAATTGAGGTGCTTGTAGGACTTAGGAAGCTAGCAGGTGAGTCGACTACTTGCTTAGCTTGAACTTGCGAGTTAAATGGAGATGTGACATGGTCTATCCAGGAGGGGGTGCCATGGTATGCTATTTGCAGATGACATAAAAGTGTTCAAATTGAGCAGAACCAAAATAAAATACTTGGAGTGTAAATTTAGTGTTGCTAGAGATGAAGCAGACATTGAAGTGAAGCTTGCCACTCAACCTATCCCAAAGAGAGAGAGCTTTAGCCTTACCCAGCGAAAAATAGAAATAACATGCGAAAGTGACTAAATAAGATAAATAACTAAGATCGAAAATCTTCACAAGCTTAAATAACACCCAAAGATTGGTTTTCACATGTACAAGCCACTAGCAATACAGAAAATTAAAGAAGTACAAGTCTGAAGTGTCTTTCTTCTCAAATAGAACAAAGCACAAAAGAAATAGGAACAAGAGAGAGAGCTAGATGACAACAACTACCTCTCTAAATCTTCTGGGAAGCCTTGGATGATCGAGGAAAAGTACTACTTACTGTCTGGGCTCAGAACCTATACTGGTGAGTACCAAAACGACGAGGTATCCAACAAGTCAACTAACAAAACAAAGTAAGTCCAATAGAATACACAAACTCCTTTCATCCCAACCGATCTCCACAATTACAACCTGCACAGAGAAATCAGCCAAGCCCAACAACACATAATACACAATAGAGATAGTATTTCACCATATCACAATTCCAAAGCACAAGCCACAACTCACAAGTGATAACACAATCAATCACAACAATAACATCATGCCACACAAGCAAGGATGAGATGCAATGCTTATGCAATAATTGCTGGCAATGACCTCAACATTATAACATCACTGGAAAATACTTCAACATCACAACATCGCCGGTAAAGACCTCGGCATAATATCACTGCCGGCAAAGACCTGGGCATAATATCATCGTCGGCAAAGACCTCTGCATCACATCACTAGTAAAGATTTCAACATCACAATCTCGTCGGCAAAGACATCGGCGTTACATCTTGATTGGTAAAGACCTCGGCCCCAATTTTTACCATCTTACTCATATCAATATCTACAACCAATGCAAATATGTGTGACACAGAATGAATGAACATGAGATGAAGTTCACAATAAATCCACTCATAATCACCAACCATAACAATATATCTCAAAGTAGAATTCTCATCACTTACCCACATTTTCAATTCAAGTGTCACAACACCACACCAACTCACATTTACATTTTATCACCTCACTTTTATAATATTAAAATATTTCATGAATCACACATAGATGAAAGGATAATTTTAGAATTCTACTAGAATTATGAAGTTTTGAAAATTCACTTGCCTTAGTCGAATAATGATCAATCAAACACTTGAGCCTGTCCTTTTCGAATAGAATCCGTAGCACCACGATCTGCAATTGCTGTTCATCGGCGTGCCGGTGAGTTTCAATCCCCTTTCCCTCTTTTCTTTTTCTAACTTAATTAAGAAGTGTTTAGTAGTAATGTATATATATTATCCTAATCTCTTAGTGCAACAATACAATAATCCCCATAGTATGGTTAATAATTACAAGAGGGCATAATTAATTTATGGTGCCAATTTTCCACTTCAAGATTTGTCACTAATCCACTTCATCTCATAATTGCACAATATAATAATGCTAAATAATAAAGCTATCACCTAAAGTATAATAAAAGAGGCATTAATAGTGCTTTCTTTTCCAGAAACAAAAACATATATATATATAAATAAATGCCTACGTAATGATTTTCAGCGACACCCACTAATTTATTCTACAATACATGGATAAGTGATGTAGAATTTTAAACAGATTAACATTTAACCCATCACTTATATTAATTATCTAAATCTACCCAGAATAGTCTTAGTTATCGAATAGTCCAAACTAGCCGCTAAAATTTACAAGAAGGATATTTTTAAAAAACAAGAGGACAAATTCTCAAAATAGCCTAACGGGTTATTACATTATCTACCACTAAAAATCATGTTTGCCCTCTAACATAAGGTAGAAAAAAGTACCTGAAGTTTCGAAAAGATGAGGATATATATCACGCATTTCAGACTCTTGTCTTCCAAGTTGCCTCTCTAACCAGACGGTTTTTCCATTGTACCTTCACAGAAGCAATCTCTTTGTTTCTAAGCTTTCAGACTTGTCTATCCAAAATAGCTATAGGCTTCTCCTCAAATGACAAGTCTGGACTCAACACCACCGAATCAAATGAAAGTATATGAGACTCATCGAGCACATACTTTCGAAGCATGGACACATGAAACACAAGATGTACAGATGATAAGCTAAGTGGCAAGGCCAGTCTATAGGCCACCTCTCCAACTCGCTCCAAAATCTCAAATGAACCATGAATTGAGGGCTAAGCTTTCCCTTCTTACCGAATCACATAATACCCTTCATAGGTGACACTCTAAGCCAAACATGATCGTTTATCATAAACTCTAGGGCTCGAACCCTCCTATCTGCATAACTCTTTTGTCGTCTCTCAGAGGTCAATAATCTACACTGAATCATACGGACCTGCTCCATAGTATCCCTAAGAAAGTCTACATCTAATGAGTCTGTCTCAGCAGAATCAAACCAACCAATCAGAGACCTACACCGTCTCTGATACAAAGCCTCAAATGGAGCCATCTGAATACTAGAGTGATAACTATTATTATAGGCAAACTCTGCTAAGGGCAAGTGCTGGTCCCAACGGGAATCGTAATCAATCACGCACACTCGAAGCATGTCCTCCATTACTTGAATCGTCCGCTCAGATTGTCCGTCTGTCTGAGGGTGAAAGGCTGAACTCATATCCAACTGAGTACCAAGCACATGATGCAGGGCCCTCCAAAAATGTGAAGTGAAGAGTGAACCCCAATCTGAAATGATGAAACAGGCACACCATGCAGTCGGACTATCTGACTAATGTAAAGCTCAGCCAACTTCTCTACTGTATACTTAACCTTGACAGGAATAAAATGCGCGAATTTAGTCAATCGATCCATAACCACCCACAGTAGTGGGCAAAACTACCACAAAATCCATGGTGATACGCTCCCACGTCCACGTAGGAATGGGCATCCTTTGAAACTCACCTCCAGGCTGTTGGTGCTCAAACTTAACCTACTGACAAGTTAAATACTTAGCCACAAACTCTGAAATATCCTTTTTCATACCACACCACCAATAGTGTGACTCAGGTCATGATACATCTTTGCTGCTCCTGGATGAATGGAATAACGAGTACAATGAGCCTTCTCAAGAATCAATCTAATCAAGTCACCCACCTTAGGTACACAAACTCGACCTCGAATCCTCAAAACACCATCAGGATCAAGCGTCGCTTCCTTAGCCTCTCCTCTGGTCACTTTATCTCTGAATGAGACACAACTTCTCATCCTTAAACTGGCGTTCTCGAATCTGGTCCATCAAGGAAGAACGAGCCTCAATGAAAGCAAGTGTACCACCCGCATCAGAAAGCTGTAACCTCACTAGGGCATTAGCTAGACGCTAAACATCCATGGCCAAAGGCCGCTCCTCAGCTTGAATGGCGGCTAGACTTCTCATGCTAGAAGTCTTTCTACTCAAGGCGTCGGCCACCACATTAGCCTTTCCCGGATGATATAAGATGGTCAAGTCATAGTCCTTTAGCAACTCAATCCATCTATGCTGCCTTAAGTTCATATCTTTTTGACTGAAAATATACTGAAGACTCCTATGATTAGTGAAGACCTCACAGTGTACACCATATAAGTAATGACTCCATAACTTAATCACAAAAACTACTGTCGCTTACTCTTAAGTCATGAGTAGGATAGTTCTTATCATGGGCCTTC
Organism: Solanum virginianum; assembly: GCA_000787875.1. Taxonomy (NCBI): domain Eukaryota; kingdom Viridiplantae; phylum Streptophyta; class Magnoliopsida; order Solanales; family Solanaceae; genus Solanum; species Solanum virginianum. Next base: position 63,453 of record DF358267.1, read on the forward strand.
AACTGTCTAGAAGCATAGGCAATTACTTTCCCCTTTTGCATCAACACCCCACTTAAACAACTCTTGAAGCATCACAATACACCGTAAAGTCCATGCCTACCTCCGGTAGTGTCAAAATGAGAGTTGAAGTCAACAAAGTTTTGAGCTTTTGGAAGCTCGCCTCACCCTCATCAGACCAATGGAAGGCTACATTCTTCTGAGTTAACCTGGTTAATGGGGTTGTAATAGAAGAAAAACCTTGAATAAACCGCTGATAATACCCCACTAACCCCACAAAACTACGAATTTTGGTAGTTGAAGTAGGCTTTGTCCAACCTCTAACTCCCTCAACCTTAGCTGGATCCACTCTAATCCCCTCCTTGGACACCACATGCCCTAAGATACCACCGAATCAAGCCAGAACTAACACTTGGAGAATTTTGCATATAACTTTTCCTCTGTTAGCCTCGGTAGCACTATCCTCAAGTGACGAACATGATCAACCTCAGTCTTGGAATACTTCAAGATGTCATCAATGAATACTATAACAATTGAATCTAAGTACGAACGAAAAACCCTATTCATCAACTCCATGAACGCTGCAGGGGCGTTAGTCAACCCAAAGGACATCACCAAAAAATCATAATGGCCATAACGGGTGCGAAAAAGTTGTCTTAGGAATAACTGATGCTCTAATACTCAGTTGATGATAACCGGACCTCAAGTCAATCTTAGAGAACAAAGTCGTTCCCTGAAGCTGATCAAACAAGTGATCAATACGGGGAAGGGGGTACTTATTCTTGACACACTCTTTGTTCAGCTGCTTGTAATCAATACACATTCTCATAGACCCATCTTTCTTTTTCACAAACAAAGACTGGGTCACCCCAAGGTGTCACGCTAGGACGTATAAATCCCTTGCTTAATAAGTCTTGGAGTTGTTCCTTCAATTCTTGCTAATCATGTTCGTCACTTGAGGATAGTGCTATAGAGGCTAAGGGAGGAAAAGTTATATGCAAATTTCTCCAAGTGTTAGTTTTGGCTTGATTTGGTGGTATTCTTGGGGCATGTGGTGTCCAAGGAGGAGATTAGAGTGGATCCAGCTAAGGTTAAGGCAGTTAGAGGTTGGACAAGGCCTACTTCAGCTACTGAGATTCGTAGTTTTGTGGGGGTTAGGGGGGTTTATTGAGGGGTTTTCTTTTATTGCAGCCCCATTAGCTAGGTTAACTCAGAGGAATGTAGCCTTCCATTGGTCTGATGAGTGTGAGGCGAGCTTCCAAAAGCTCAAGACTTTGTTGACTTTAGCTCCCATTTTGACACTATTGGAGGCAGGCGGTGTATTGTGATGCTTTAAGAGTTGGTTTAGGTGGGGGTGCTAATGCAAAAGGGGAAAGTGATTGCCTATGCTTCTAGACAGTTGAAGGCCCATGAAAAGAACTATCCTACTCATGAGACTTAGAGTTAGGGGCAGTGGTTTTTGTGCTTAAGTTATGGTGTCATTACGTATATGGTGTACACTGTGAGGTCTTGACTGATCATAGGAGTCTAGTATATTTCAGTCAAAAGGATCTGAACTTAAGGCGGCGTAAATTGATTGAGTTGCTAAAGGACTATGACTTGACCATCTTATATCATCCGGGAAAGACTAATGTGGTGGCCGACGCCTTGAGTAGAAAGACTTCTAGCATGGGGAGTCTAGCCTCCATTCGAGTTGAGGAGTGGCCTTTGGCCAGGGATATTCAGCGTCTAGCTAATGGCCTAGTGAGGTTACAACTTTCTGATGCGGGTGGTGTGCTTGCTTTCATTGCGGCCTGGAGGTGAGTTTCAAAGGATGCCCATTCCTACATGGAAGTGGGAGGATATGAGTTCAACCTTTCAACCTCAGATAGATGGTCAGTCTGAGCGGACGATTCAAGTGTTGGAGGACATACTTCAAGCGTGCATGATTGATTTTGGTTCCCGTTGGGACCAACACTTGCCCTTAGCAGAGTTCGCCTATAATAATAGTTATCACTCTAGTATTCAGATGGCCCCATTCGAGGCTTTGTATGATAGGCAGTGTAGGTCTCTGATTGGTTGGTTTGATTCCGCTGAGATGGACTCATTAAATGTAAACTTTCTTAGGGATACTATGGAGCAGGTCCGTATGATTCAGGGTAGATTATTGACCGCTCAGAGTCGACAAAAGAGTTATGAAGATAGGAGGGTTCGAGCCCTAGAATTTATGGTAGGCGAATATGTTTGGCTTAGAGTGTCACCTATGAAGGGTGTTATGCGGTTCGTTAAGAAGGGAAAGCTTAGCCCTCGATTCATTGGCCTATTTGAGATTTTGGAGCGAGTTGGAGAGGTGGCCTATAAACTGGCCTTGCCACCTAACTTATCATCTGAACATCTTGTGTTTCATGTCTCCATGCTCCGAAAGTATGAGCCCGATGAGTCTCATATACTTTCATTTGATTCGGTGGCATTGAGTCCAGACTTGTCATTTGAGAAGGAGCCTATAGCTATTTTGGATAGACAGGTTCGAAAACTTAGAAACAAAGATATTGCCTTTGTGAAGGTACAAAGTCTGAAATGCATGCTATATATCATCTTTTCGAAACTTCAGGTACTTTCTTCTACCTTATATTCGAGGGCGAACATGATTTTTAGTGGTGGATAATGTAATGACCCGTTAGGTGATTTAGAGAATTTGTCCTCTTGTTTTCTTAAAATATCCTTCTTGTAAATTTTAGCAGATAGGTTGGACTATTCGATAACTAAGACTAACGAGTCATGTTCGCTCAAGATATACCCATAAACTAAGTTTTACATTGCTTTTATATCTTGTGTTGTCATTAGTCACTTTCTTTTCCTTTCCTTTTGTTCATATCTAGTTTATTCTGCTCATGGGTTTTTGAGACGAGGGTTCCCAGGAAATAACCTCTCTACCTCTATGAGGTAGTGGTCAGGTCAGCGTACATTCTATCCTCCCAAAACCCCACTTGTGGGATTGTTATTGTTTTGTTCAACTCTCAATAAGCATTGACTCCCTTCGTCCCAATTTTAATTGTCTTAGTTTGATAGGGCACATAATTTTTTAAGAAATAAAGGGAGATGTTTGAATCTTTTGGTCTTGGATTAAAGATGTAATAGTCCTTTTGATCTTATGGTCTTACACTTGCTAGGTATAAAATGTTAGAAGTGAAAATGGATTAGACGGGGAACTTGGCAATACAGAGGAACAAATTGCTTGAACAAATGGCAAACTTTGGATACTAAGAGGGAATATAGAATATTCACTGATGACGAGACTACTTAAAAGTTGGAATTACTTCTAAAATATGAGGAGCTATTGAAGAATGAATGAGGAGATTTCCATGGAGACAAAAGTCAAAGAGTTCTTTGGTTGAAGGAAGGTGATAAGAGTACCAAGTTCTTTCGGGAAATGGTAAATTCTCATAGAAGATGCAACAATATAGATAGCTAGTGATACATGGAGAAGTTACCAAAGAACCAAGTAGAATCAAAGGGAAAATTGTGGGGTATTACAGAAGGTTGTACTCAGAAACCATATCGTGGAGACCTACCTTTCAAAATACTCAGTTCCCAATTTTAACAGAGGAGGATTTAGTTTAAAATTAAAAAAAAATCCTAACATAGGAGGATAGGGTGGCTTTCCAAGGAACTTTGATGAGGGTGACGTTCTGAGGTGCCTCAAGATGTGTGCATCTGATAAAGCGCTAGGGCCAGATGGTTTTACTATAGGTTTCTTTATCAAGTGCTAGGAGGTGGTGAAACAGGATATCCTAGACACTTTCCAAAACTTCAGGGAGTGTTTGGGAAGAGTTCTAATGCAACATTCATAGCACTTGTTCCCAAAAAGAAAGGTGCCAAGGATTTGTGGGACTTTAGACCTCTAAGTCTGATTGGCAACGTTTACAAGTTGCTCTCTAAAATACTGACTGAGAAACTAAAAGGGGTGATTAGCAATTTTGTAATTCTCATCAAATGACATTCATTAAAGGGAGACAAATTATATATGCGGTCTTGATTGCCAATGAAGCTGTTGATTCCAGAGTTAAGCAAAAGAAACCAGGCATTCTCCGTAGCTAGACATAGAGAAAGCTTATGACCATGTTAATCGGATTACCTTATGAAGGTATCAAAAATGGATGGGTTTTGGGCAAAAGTTGTTGAAATGGATGGAGCGATGTATTTCAACCATCAACTCCTTAGTTCTAGTCAATGGTTCTCCTGCAGGAGTCTTCCAATCATGGAGAGGACTCAGGCAAGGTGATCCTCTGTCACCTTTTCTGTTCTTAATTGCTATGGAAGGACTGTATAACATGATCAAGAAAGCCAAATTAAGAGGTTGGATAAAAGGTTTGAAGTGGCCAGAGAAAGTATTGACAGTTTGGAAGTGACATTTTTCAATATGTAGATGACACATTTATCTTTGTGATGCTGAGGAAGATCAACTAAAACATTTAAGAGTTATTTTGGTTCTTGTTTGAAGAGGTCTCTGGTTTGCATTTTAACCGGGGAAAGAGTCTAATGGGCCCCATAAATGAAGTCAATAACATGAGCTGGTTAACAACAATCCTTGGTGATGAAGTTGGTACTCTGCCAACTACATACTTGGGATTACCTTTTTTTGTGTAAAGGGAACGGTATATTCATGCCAAAAGATCCATCTTCCAACAAATGATGAATTGGAAACTTACCTCCCACACAATGGGTATATTACAAGTGTCCTATGAAATCAACTAGATCTATTGTTTCCCCTAACAAATTTTCTTTACACCAAAAGCACAAGAGACTTATCAGTTCATTCTAATCTTTTGTTAGTCTTTTGCCCATAAAAAAAGCACCTTGAATTCCTTTCCTTCCAGAGAGTCCACCATATGCATGTAGGGTTATTTCTCTACCAGTGTTCTTTCCTTTGTCTGTTCCCAATACCTTTCCAACTACTATTTAATAGTTCCTTTGTTGTGCTAGGCGTCACACAGTTAACTCCAAACATAGCCAAAAACATGTTCTATAGACTTATAGCTGCTTTACAATGAAGGAATAGGTGGTCATTTAATTCTGCTTCTTGTTCACACATGACACATCTTGTGCAAATCTGCGGGCCCCTTTTTTGTAAGGCCTCGCGTGTTAAAAAAGCCTTTCTACATACCAACCAGGCGAAACAAGCTACCTTTGGGGGACATTTGGTCTTCCAGGTTAGCTTCCAAGGCCAACTGTCTAACATTGACTGCATTGTGTTAAGCTTCCAGTGACATGATTTCATTGTGAATACACCCTTGTTATGTACTTCCATCTAGGTTTGTCGGGCCTCATAAGATAAAGCTAGGTGTGAGTTTAATACTTCCAGTAGGTTGGCAACTTCCCCAATTTCCCAGTCATTTAGTGCTCTTCTAAAAACTAGGTCCCATCTCTGTTGACTCCAAACTTGGGATACAAAGACCCCCTTTTGCAAACTTAAGGTATAAAGGTGTGGGAAGGAGTTTCTAAGACTATCTTCTCCAATCCACACCTCATTCCAAAAGTCAGTTTTCAAACCATTTCCAACCGTGATTGAGATGATGTTGAAAAGGGGCCATAATCTTCGTATGGTTTTCCTGACACTACACCCAAAGGTAGCCACAGCCTCCTTAGTTGTCCTGTGAGTGAGTAAACCACACATTCCTGCTATGAATCTTCTCCGAGTAGCCCCCTCTCCTGAACAGAATTTCCAGAGTCATTTCTGCAGCAGAGAGGATTCTGTTTACTGAGGTCCTTCAAGTTAAGCCCCCTTGCTGAGTGTTGAGAGTCAGTACATCCCATTTCACAGGATTATAACCTCTCCTCTCCTTGTTTCCTTTCCATAGAAAGGATCTCCTTACTCTATTGAACTTATTTTCAATACCATTAGGTATATAGGGAAAAGGCTCATCATGTATGTTGGCATACCGTCAAGGACTGACGTGGTGAGAGTCGATCTATCCCCTAGTGTGAGAGATTGACTTTTCCACCTGGACAATTTCTTCTCACCTTTCCGGCATCCCGCTCCACACCTCTAATTCTTTGTTTTTAGCACCTAGTGGGAATCCCAAGTATTTAGTTGGTAAAGAATCTACTTGACATTCCAGAATAACATCCAGTTCCTGCAAATTCCCAACCAGATTGATAGGAAAAAATGTGACTTTTCAGCCCGTTCACATGGAGACCTGAGATTCCTTAAAAAATTGTTAGGATGGCTCGCAAATGTCTCATCTGGCTTGACTCTGCTTCACAAAAAATTAATGCATCATCTACATAAAACAGATGAGGGACTTCTTCCCCTCTACCTGTATGAGCACTAAAACCTTTCACCCATCTCTTTGCATTCGCTTTCCTGAACATGTGATTTAATCCTTCCATAGCTAGTAAGAACAAGAAAGGTGACTTGGGATCATCTCTGGAAGTCAATTCTATGTCCATAGATATATGGAATAGTGTGACTGAGAAGTGTGGGAAAAAGATAGCCAGGCGGAAAGCACAATACTGAACTAATCAATTCAGTACTTGATGGTCTTCCAATTTACATGATGTTCCTTTTCCCTATCGCAGCAGGGGTCACCAAGAGGCTGGACAGTGTTAGAAGGAAATTTTTGTGGCATGGTAATAAGGAAGAGAAAGGATTTCCCTTTGTAAAGTGGAAATCAGTGATAACTGGGAAGAAGAATGGTGTTTTGGGGATTAAGAACCTGAACTTGCAATATAAAGCTCTTCGAATGAAATGGTTTTGGAAGTATGCACTATTGTGGGAAAGGGTGATTGGGGCTAAATATATAGCAGAAGACAAATGGATGACCAAAGAGGCGACTACTCCTTATGGGGTCAGCGTTTGGAGGTCAATTAGTAATTTGTGGGATGAAGTGAAGAACTCAAAGGTGAAATTTTTTGATGGGAGAAAGACCATGTTTTGGAAGGATAACTAGCATGAGAAGGGAAATTTAGAAGAGTTATTTCCTGATGTTTACGGTTTAGTGACATTTCAGCAAGGGTGTACAGCAGATTTATGGACACTACATGGGTGTAACTTCAACTTCAAAAGACAGCTCAATCACTGGGAGGTTCAGACAGTAGCTGATTTTCTCAACACAGTGGAGCTTTCAGTGGACTTCAAATCAGGCAGGATTTTCTATGGTGGACAGGAAACAATAGAGAAGTATACAAAGTCAGTAGAGCTTATGAACTGATGGATCAGATAATCAGACAGGCCAACAAATTACCAATTGGCCATGGAAACAAATTTGGATAGGCAGAGTGTCCCATAAAATATCTTGCTTGCTCTGGTTGTTGGCCAAAGAAGCAATTCTTACTCAAGACAATGTCACGAAGAGAGGGATAACCTTATGCTCTAGATGTTTTTCTTTGTGGGGAGACTTTCGAGACTGTTAACCATCTGTTTCTACGCTGCAAGTACACTCAACAATTATGGAGAATCTTTTTGAGTCTCGAAGGCATCTCCTGGACTATGCCTAGGAAAGTGTCTCGGGCTTTAAAGAGTTGGGAAGAAGCACGAGTACTGACAAAAGTCAGGCTCTGATAGAGAATGCATGCAGAAAGTGAAGCTCAATTGCATTATAGTATTGAGTATTTGGTGCAATCAATTATATTCAAATGATACCGTCTCTACAATTGATGCTTTAGACTCAATTTAGCCATAGAGCAAGTAAGAATTGGGGCTGCTTGTATATAAGGTTTCAGTACGACTCATCTACTGTTTTAAGATATAATACAAAGTTACCAAATTCAGAAAAATTTGTTAGAATTGGAAAACTTACTAAATATAGAAAGATTGAAAAAGACTCTTTGAGATTGACCAAAATGGGAAGATAGACATTTAAATTGAGACAGAAGGGTAATAAAAATAGGATAACTTGGTAAATAATACTTTGTATTTATTGTTTGACTTAATAGGCATGAATAAAGCTAAAACAATAAGGGTTCGTTTGGTAGTGTATAAGAATAATGCTAAATAGAGTGTATTAACAATGCTTGCATTAGTAATGTATGTATTAGTTATGCTTATTTATTTTTACATAGAATAATTTTATGCTGTGTTTTGCTTTGATGCATTAAAAATAGTATGCATTGCATTAAAAATAGTATGCATTGCATTAAAAATTTATTTACAAAGATACCCTTGACAATTATGGTGGAGAAGATATAAAAAAAAGTTTTGAAGGATAATGTGTCTTTAAACATGCTAATGTATGCATTAGAAGTATTACATTGCTAAAGGGCAAGCTCGGTGCACTAAAGCTCCCGCTATATGCAGGGTTCGGGGAAGGGTCCGACTACAAGGGTCTATTGGACGTTGAAATGTTGCATTACTAATACCTAGAAATCCATGATATTAGTAATGCACACCTTAATACACAATAGAGTGGTATTAGTTGTACATAACATGGAATCATGTACCAAACAAGGTATTACGAATACAAAGAGTTAATGCATGCATTATTTTTGTTAATACATACTACCACCAAACGGCCCCCAACTAAAATGAGAAGACTAGGTATTTTCTTAATGGGCATGTAAAAAAATAAATGAGAAGTAAAATGGTATGAATTGAGTACTTTAAGGTGTTTTAATTATTATTTATTAATATCCTTGTAATCGTTATTAAGTTAATTTGTGTAAAGGCTCTAAATTAAGGTTATAACTAATATAATATCAACTTGAACTCGTTGAACTTTTTTGTTGTATTAAATATTCTATAAGATGAAAAAAAAATACATTTTTGCAAAAATTTTTGCCATATGAAAGCACAAGTGAAGTTAACAACAACTAAATATCTAGTGTAGTCCCACAACAAGTAGGGTATGAGGAGGGTAGGATGTACACAAATTTTACCTACCTTTGAGGTGTAGAGAGGCTGTCTTCAATAGACATTTAACTCAAAAGAGAAGTCCTCCGAAGAAGGAAAATATGATTGCAAAATAGCAAGGTACAAAGCAAATTGAACAACAGATAGTACCACACATGGAAGAAAACGAAACTAAGAGATTCTGATTACTACTAGTAGGAGGAGAGGAGATGAGGCTAGCCCCCACCTTCCCCACATACAGTACGGCAATACACAACTACCTACTAACTGTCTATTGTAATTCTCGACTTTTATATCTTTTAATCTAAGGTTGTGTCCTTGTTAAGTTGGAGGTGAGCCATGCACTGTCTGATCACCTCTCCCTATTCTTCTTCGGCCTACTTCTACTTATCCTAGCTTTTGATATACCCAACCTCTTACACCTCATTACTTGTGCATCTGCGCACCTCCTCTTTACATGCCTGAATCATCTTAGTCCCGCGTCTAAATATTGAAATAAATTAATTCAGTCCCGAACTAACAAATTTACATGCTCACAAATTCATAAAATGCCAATATTTTTTGATTTATGATCTTGTCGAAGTGTAATTAGTTACATATTTAGGTACCTGTCTGCTTGTGTCCTTTTGATATTGTATGATACTCCAGTCAAACTTTATTTAATTATCCAATTATGTGATTAAGGACTTGAATAATTATGAAGACTTATCAACAGGACATGTTTAATATGCCATTAGATTCTATTAGTTGTAAAGTAAAAAAACAAAATACAAATCATACGTCTTTAATTAAAGTTACTATTTCTATATATTGAGTTTGGCCAAGGCTTAGCGCGGGGACATACAAACACACGCACACACACACACACATATATTTCCTGCAAGTTAGATTACTCTTTCATTCATCCTTCTCTCTTCCTTTTCCGTTGAATGTACTATTGCAGTGGGAGTCTTAGGATGCTCTATTTATGTCAGCAGCCCAGTGGCACCCTGTCCTGGCTCTACTTGCACACCCTATCTAATTGTGTTTTTTCTTATGCAAGAGAAAAATCTACTCTGTGAATATAAGTTCCATCCACCATAAAAAATAAACATTACATTTAATCCTTCCTTTAGAGAGATTATCTATATAAATTACTCTATTTTGGGTAATAAACTGTAAAATGTTACCATTGGTTTCAGAAAAGAGTACATACAGAGCACACAAAAGATCTAGCCACCTTCCAAGAAGGTTTCTAGCCTCCTATGTCTTCATCATACTCTTTATGCATTGTTTTTTAATGCTTCTTCACAGTTGCTTGAGTTATCTGAAATTGCATGGTGGATGACCACTTCACGAAATCATGATGGTTGATTTCATGGATGCCGAATGCTCATCATCAGTATTTTAGTAATATATGCATGTTCATGTACTCTAACCAAATTATTTGAAGTCTCCAATATTTATTTTGAAACACTTTTTTTCTACTTTTCAACATGAAAAATGAGATCTGATAGCATTTCTCACAAAAATACAATTTCTCCTTGTAACAAGGCTGGTCCCTCACCTTTCTTAGGAAACTGTTGCAATAAACTTTTTCTGGATGTTTCTATGGAACATTAGAAACTGTTACACATATAAAGAGATCAGATTGGTTCTGTCCCTTCGGGCACATCAGATTTATTTGGAACTCCTAAAGATATCTGATCAGTTGTTCTCAAAACACTTCCTCCTTTGATTAGGAAAGCAGAAATTAAACTTGTTTTTGGATGTTTGGTAGAAAAATGTAAAAACAAACTTACACTATATAGAACTAGCAAAATGTTGAAAATGTTATAATTAGCAATTTTATCAAAATGGGATTTAATCATATTGCTTTAATCTAGTTCAACGTAATACCATAAACTCGTAATGCTTAACAATTGTGTCATAATTTATAGGCCTTCGGATGTTTTTAATTATATAGGGAGCTTTCTTACGCATGAATGTGATCCACAGTGGTCCGTTTTCTATCTTATTGTATTTTTGTATTAGTTACCTCTTTTATGAATCTTTATGTTAAAAAATTTTACATTTCTTTTTGTGTTCTGAAAAAATTCTGAAAATTTCCAATTCTTATCTAGTATGATAAGAATCTTATTACTTAGATTGAAAATTAGAACCATAGATGTGTGTGTGCATGTGTGTGATTTGTAGGTATGTATCTATGTCTCTGTTGCCTGATTCTCTTGAATGGCAGGAGCTGCTCATATCTATGGGATCGCTGGAATATTCTGGTGGCAGGGCTGAAATAGCCGAAGTAACACGATGTTCTGGTGATGTGAGTGCTTTGATTTTCTTTTTATGCCTAAAGTTGTTAGCTATTTGAGGTGTAGAGAAACAACTTGAGGACTTTTTCCAATTCCTTTATTTTTTTTAACTTTCCTTGTCTCTGGTCTCCTTTTCTTTTCAAGAGACAATGATATGGAGAAGGTGAACTTTATTTTTAAAAATGGTATGGGTAAGGTGAGAAAATATGAAGTGCCTAAATGCTACCAAATTCTTACGTGATTTTAAACTATGACACTATAATTTTGCAGGACCTTAGCAAGGAAGGGGATCTTATTGTATATGGCCTAAGTGTTACTAAAGAATTGGTTGTGTTTAATAGTTTCCTCTATTCCCATCTATTTAATTTGTATGCGTGTATTTACAAGTAATCTCTTAAATGAAGATAGGCCAAAATGATATGATATTGTTGGTCCTAACCATCCACTTCCACAAAATATATGGTGCATTGTGCTGTCTTGGTCATTTCTATTTTTTTCCTCATGATGTTTGGATGACACAACAGGCATTTTTGGTGACAGTACGGAATAAAAAGCGCGTTGGCTATACATATGAGCTCACAGTCAAAGTCAAGGGTACTACTTTTCTTCTTTAAAATCTGTTTCTGAAGTTTTCTACACTTTTTTACTTTCCAAACTGTTAACATGTTCTGTTTTTATTTAACATGTAATGTTATAATGTAATCAGGGGAATGGCTCGTTGGAGATGAGAAAAAGGTGATTAAGGGCCATCTAGATATACCAGAGTTCTCATTTGGCGAGCTAGATGATTTGCAGGTATTATTCTAGACATGTTTTTTTACTTCCATATAAGAATAAGTTCGAAATTAATCAACTGGCAGTATGATAATGTTTTTGCAGAAATAAGAAAACATCTTCATTGTTTAGATCAATTTTATCTAGCATATACAGTTTCATAGTTAGCCTTTTACAAATAGAAACACAAATAGTCGTGGCCTTCCTTGATGCAGGCGTAAGAGAAATGATATTAGCTGGTGCCTGTATCTTATTTTTCCAAAAGAGAAGCAGTTTCTTGGTGTGTTTTTCCCGCATTTGGGAGTTTTGACTAGCTTTCTCCCCCCAAACATAGGACCTTTTTGCGCTTCTCAAACAACAAAAGGAGAGAAAAATATTAAACGTAATTTTCTAAGACGTGAGTTACTAGCAACCGTTGCTCATAATTTGTAGGTTGAAGTGAGTCTTAGTGAAGAGAAGGACCTTGGACAACAAGACAAGCATCGAATAAAACAGGATATGAAACAATTTCTGCAACCTATTCGAGAAAAATTGCTCAAGTTTGAGCAGGAACTGAAAGAGTTGTAGCACGCCATTGCATTCGGTACTATTTCTCTTTTGAACCTTTCCTTTTTCTTTTTGAGGCTTGTGGTCTGGAGTTGTGGACGAATGCCCCTTTGACTGGAAAGTGTGAATGCCCCTTTGACTGGAAAGTGTTAATTCAGCTTGTATTATTTGCAGTGTAGTTTAGCACAATTAAGAATATTGGGATTTTAGATTATTTGATATTGTGATAGTAGTGACAATTTGTTATTTGATGAAGTATATTTACTGCATGGCTTATGGTTCAGTTTTTTTACATTTGTAGCCTAAATGGTATTTACATGAACTTTGTTGGAATATTTTTTCTCTATTAGCATGTATCAGTGTAGAACCCATTCCGCCGCCTCGTGCCCTGCTCTTCAAAGTGTCTGAAAAACATTTTTTAGCTACAACTTACAAGGCATCTTAATAAATCTGGCCGCATAAAATAAAATTTTAATAGAGCAAGTTATATTGAGATATTAAAATTAAAAAATTACAAAAAAAAAATAAAAAATAGTTTTACATTGTATAAGTGTATATAGTTAGTATATATTTGTGTATCATAATGTATATTTAGTGTGTATTTATGTATAAGTAATATATATTATATAGTAGTGTACACTATTCTATAACTTATCCTGATTTATATAAATGTCATTCAAATTCATTTGTTGTTTTTTGTCATTCTAACAATAAAAAATGATTTTGTTGATAAAATAAATGATATGTTAATTTCACAATTTTCAGATATTGAAAAAGTTTGCATTGTTATGGATGCAACTATTTATTCCAAAGATCAAAGTGAGCATGAAGATTTTTTTACCCATTTTAATTCCTGTTGGTTTTTTGCCGTGTAAATTATCTTTGAAAAAAAAAATTGCTCCATTATGTTATTAAGAAATTTAAAATTCTTCTAAAGATTTATGTAATGGAACAAGATTAAAATATAATAATTTTAAATTTCATGTCATTAATATACTTTTATTTACATAAAAAATAATCAAAAGTTATAGAAAGTAAATACTTATGTAATAAGAAATTAAGAATATTTCTTCTAATATTCTTTTTTATATATGCACATAGAAAAGTCAATCAAAATAAATAAAATACAACTCCTAAAATTGTACCTAGATTAAAACATAAATACACATATAAAAGGCATAACAAATATCATTATTGACATGTATCTCATATTAAAATCCAACACTTTATTTTTCTGACCCTATAAGTCAACTAATCCATTCAACCGACAAGATTGACAACCATGAAAAAGTATTATCCTCTTCTCTATTGAAATATAATCGAAAAAATTTTTCAAGTAAAAAATCACCTTTCTCAAATATGTCAAAATTCCACAAATAAAGATATCAATCATCCAAAAAGATGGTTGAGTATCTGATAATAGGAATTACTCTCTTTCATTTTCTTTTACTCATAAAATTGATTTCTCTCCTATTCAATTATCGATTTAATACATTACAATTTTTTTTATAGTTGGTACAAGTTAATATTTTTAAAATAAAGTTTTAAGTTAATTTAAAAAAGAATATATATTTAATTTATATTTATTTTCACAAAATTTTAAATTACATGATAAGTTAATGTATTTTGATAATCATTTTTCTTTTACAGTTTGGCAATACAACAATTCTTATGATTTTTCATAAGACATTAATAAAAATATAAAATTATTATACGTCACACAACATCACAAGTGTTTAGAGAAGTTTTTATTGATTTTAATCATAAAAGCTTTTTTTAATTGAGTAAATTGCTACATGAGCTATTAAAATAATTCTAGAACTAGTAGAAAACTTTATAAATAGAATTAATACTTCGCCAAGTATGCCAGTAGGAGTTTACAATAGTCTTTACTTGTATAATATCTAGTACTATTGTTTTAATTTAAGAAATAGATCTAGATTGTCAATATCGTAGTGATTATTATGCTTTAGAGGGCATTTATAGTTAGGAAAATTGTTGAAACCCGTATTTTTTGTGCATTGGAACCATTACGGAAATTGGGAACCAAAGTAAAATTATTGGAAGTTTGGGGACTAAAGTGATATTATTAAAAAGTTCGGGACCAATTTGATATTATTAAAAGTTTAGAAATAAGTGTAGGACCGAAGTGGCATTATTGAAAAGTTCAGGACCAATGTGATATTATCAAAAGTTTGGGGACCTAAGTAGAATTTTTAAAACTTGGGGTCTAGAAGGTACTTGCGGGACCCACTTGAAAGTTGTTGGGTTCCAATTGGACCAAGTGTGATACACTTGGCAAGAGGTGGTTGGACATAAATGTCTATATATACAAGATAATCTCTACACTTTTCTACATTTTTCCAAACATTTCCATACTTAAAATCATCACAAGAACAATAGCAAACCAAAAAAAAAAAAAAGAAAAGCTCTCGGCTTTGGAGCATACAAGAAATGAAATTCACTTCCTTCCATGTTCAAATTATTTTGATGTTATAAACTACCTATATTGAGTCCCCTAAGTAGCATGGTGGTGTTATTTGGGCAAGGAAACGCCTTTTTCGACGATTTTAGCGATTTGGGTCCAAATAAGGGACTTAAAAGGTATAGTTGGGAAAGGAAATGCCTCTTTCGATGATTTTAGCGATTTGGGTCCAATTAAGAGACTTAAAAGGTATGGTTGTTTCTAGTCTTATTTTATGTAAATTAAAGATTCTATGTATGTTGGAATATGTTAACTTGAAAGAAAATCTTGGGAAGAGTTCATGTTAAAGTGAGTTGTGAAATTTGAAGTGGGGGGCCAAATTTAAGATATGTATGTAAGTAGTGTTATATTGTCTTGAAACCATGAAATTTGTATTTAAATAGCATGAATATGTTCGTTGCAAGATGAAATAAGTCTTGGAAATTGTTTCTTTGATTTTTCTTAAGATTTTTGTTTTTCCCTATATCGGGGATTGTTGTTTTTCCTTCTGGTAGTTGTAATTCTTAATCTCTACCTTCTCAATTTATTCTTTTAGTTGAAACCCTAAATCATTTTGCCATGGGTTATTTCTGCTGTTACTTTGCTCTGAATCTTTAACATCTACTATAAATACATGGATTGGACCTTGGAAGATTTATTATTTCTGTTTTACATTATCATTTGCAGATGATTAAGTGATTGAAAATTATATTGTTCTTTATTTTGTTTTGGTTGGATTTGAAATCAAGTTAGTTGATGTAATTTGATCTGGGTGACCTCATTGTTTTTTTTTGTTTTATTAGTTTTAGGCCAGGAATTTGTCTACTGTTATGTTCCTTCCATTCTAGGTCCATCTTCCTCTAAATTTAGTAAAGTAGTAACTATGATGCCAAACGTTCATGCGACCTTTCCTATTGTATCTTCTTCTTCTTCTTCTAATCTTATTGTGTCTATATTCTATTCTGCTAAGCAGTTCGTCTGACTTAATGGTTACTATAGATGCATTTTATATTGTGCCTATTATCAAAACTTAATTTTGGTCTTCTACTATTACTTACTTTACATGACTTCAGGAGTGGATTTCGGAAGGAAAGACTTAGGTCTAAATTTGTTGTCATTCTTTTTCCTTAAAGCTCAAAGAGAACTAAAGAAGGTGAAGGATCGCGAGTTCTCATTTGTGCTTTATAGAAGCAGGCTCCCGTGTGCTAATATAATTAAATGAGATAGCTACTAATATTCGATTCTTATATAAGTATTCACCGATTATTATATATGAAAGCGTTTGTCCATGTCTGTTCTACTTATACTTATATTCTATTATATTTATTGTCAAGCCTACAACTCCTTTCTCCATGCATATGCTACATATATTTGTGTGTTTTAGCTTATGGAAGACTTTTTTAGATTCTTCAATTCAACTCTGTTCCTTTGACAACATTCAGTTGTTGCATAGGTACAGAAATTGGGGCCGTTGTATGTAGTTGAACGTTGCGTTGTAGCGCTGAAAGTATACGTTTGACGTTTAGAAGGTGCAATATGATTTTTGGAGGGTAATAAAATTCTTGAATATGATATATATATATG
>DF358267.1:84643-112785 GCA_000787875.1 Solanum virginianum
AAGGAAGAGTATAATGGTTCCATTGTACAAGAATAAGGGAGATATTCAAAACTATAACAATTACAGGGGTATCAAGTTATTAAGCCACACTATGAAGGTCTGGGATACAAGAATAAGGGAGATATTCAAAACTGTAATAATTACAGGGGTATCAAATTATTAAGCCACACTATGAAGGTCTAGGAGAGAGTAGTAGAGATGAGGGTGCGAAGGGTAGTATCTATATCGGAGAATCAGTTTGGATTTATGCCAGGGCGGTTGACTACTAAAGCAATTCAACTTGTTCAAAGGTTAGTGGAGAAATATAGGGAAAGAAAGAAGGACCAGGGCGATTAAGGACATGTACTATGTATCCAAAACTTGGGCAAGAACGGTGGGAGAAGACTCAGAGTATTTTCCTATTGAGATGGGACTCCATCAAGGATCTGTGTTGAGCTCTTTCTTATTTGCCTTGGTGATAGATGAGCTGACACGATCTATTTAGGAGGAGGTACCATAGTGTATGCTATTTGCAGATGACATAGTACTAATTGATGACACTCTAGTACTAATTGATGAGACTCAGACTAAAGTTAATGATAGGTTGGAGGCCTGGAGTCACGCCTTAGAGTCCAAAGGATTCAAATTGAGCAGGACCAGAAGATAACACCTAAACTTAAAGGTAAGTTTTACAAATTGGTGGTTAGACCATCTTTGCTATATAGGGTGGAGTGTTGGCCAATAAAAAACTGACATGTTCAGAAGATGCATATTGCGAAGATGAGGTTATTGAGATGGATGTGTGGACATACCAGGAGTGATAAGAATAGGAATGAAACCATGGAGAGCAGTTAGAGGTGCATAGGGTAGAGTGTTGGCCAATCAAAAATGCACATATCCAGAAGATGCATGTCGTAGAGATAAAGATGTTGAGATGGATGTGTGGTCATACTAGGAGTGACAAGGTTAGGAATGAGACCATTCGAGAGAAGCTAAAGGTGGCTTCGGTGGCTGATAGGATGAGGGAACCGAGACTGCGATAGTTTGGACATGTGCAGAGAAAGAGTATCGATGCTCCTATTAGAAGGTGTAAGAGGTTGGTTTTAGGAGCTACATAGAGGGGTAGAGATAGACCGAAGAAGTACTAGGGGGAGGTGATCAGACATGATATGGCAGAACTCTAGTTTATTCTGCTTATGTGTTTTTGAGACGAGGGTTCCCAAGAAAAAGCCTCTCTACTTCTATGAGGTAGTAGTAAGGTCAGCATACATTCTATCTTTCCCAGACCCCACTTGTGGGATTCTACTGGGTATGTTGTTGTTGTTGTTGTTTGATATATTATTTATTTATTAACATTTTAAAAATCTTGAATAGTTTATTATTTGTACTTGTGTTTCTCGATCTTGAATTTTGTTAAGTTTTTGTTGTCATTATTTGTTGTTTATGTGTTAATTATATCATATTTATGTATTGTCATGTGCTTTTGATTATTAGTCATTTTTTGTTGTTCCCTTTCTTTTACTTTTTGTAATATCTAGTTTATTCTGCTTATGTGTTTTTGAGACATTATTTCCAATGCATTTCATAAATCTCATGAAGCCCAAGGTTAATGAGATGGTCTCTCTATTTTCGTGGTCACCAGAGGTAAAGTTGCCTACATTATAAATGCACTTTTTATATTGATGTGACGTACACGAGCAATGCACTACCATAAACTAATAATAATATAGATATATTATTATTATTATTATTATTATTATTATTATTATTATTATTATTATTATTATTATTATTATCTAAGAACATAGTAGCAAAAGCTCTTTTTTAGGTCCAATTATCCCACCAAATGCTACGATCTCCCTCATTGACTCTCAAAATGATGGTAAGTCTGTAGTACACATATATAGGGGGGATAATAAGCCTATACATATATATGTAGATCATGCTCATTCTCGACCTACTAATTCATCTGGATGGTAGACAATAAGCCGATATGATTGGACCAATATATCGTTGTCCAAAGGGAGTCAATTGACAACTATAGATTTTGCTCTTTTTTTTTATGTATATATTGAATTCTTTAACTTGTTTTTCTTCAAAATACTTTGAATTCCCTTAGTGACTAAAAAGTGTACTAACTTTTGTCATCTCTTAGAAGGTTAAGAGTACTGTTGGATATGTTGTTGAGTCCTCAAAGAAAAATAAAAGTATTGAACCACTACTTATGAAGACGAAATTTCCCACTACTATTTGGGGTCACACTATCTTATATGCAGCAACACTTGTTCATCTCAGGCCGACTAATTATAATAAATACTCTTCATTACAATTAGTATTTGGTAACTAGCACAATATCGCTCATCTATGAGTCTTTAGTTGTGTGGTATACGTGCATGTAGCATTGCCACAACATACTAAGATGGGCCCTCAACGAAGGTTAGGAATATATGTTGGGTTTCATTCACCTTCCATAGATTCGCTACCTTGAACCATTAATTGAATACTTATTCACTGCTCAATCTGCAGATTGTCGGTTTGATGAAATAACTTTCCCGCAATTAGGGAGAGAGAAGGACCCCAAAAGGGGAATTGCGTGGAAGGTTTCATCACTATCTTATTTTGATCCACGTACCCGTAAATATGAGTAGGAGGTCCAGAAGATCATTCACTTACAGAAGTTAGCAAATCAAATGCCAGATGCATTTATTAATTTGAAATGGATAACTAAATGACATATCCCTGCAGTGAATGTACCTATCTGGATTAATTTCCCTGGACCATCTACTAGTGTTATAGCTTCCAAATCCCAAACATATTGTTAAATGTACAACATAAAGTGAGTTTATAAAGTCTAGTCACTATGCCACTTGGTGAGAGTTTAAGGTGTATAATAAAAACAAACTAAGAGTTCATATTAATCTCTTTGAGATTTATTCAACCGGGGAGAATAAAAGGATAAGGTTAATGAGTTCTTAACAACTATTTTTCTCTATAATGAGTTCTTAATGATTGTCCAGATGGAAGCATAGATCTAAAATATCACGTTGCTTGCAATAGTCCCTACAAATTTACATCATTAACAGCTCAAGCAAGGCTATGGGATATCACAATAGAGGAAGGGAGTGGTACTTATCAAATTAACAAGAGGATGATCCTTAGCTCTTGATGGACATAGATCTAGATTTCTTTGCAACACCTTCTGACAAAAACAATGGTTTGTTAGCCTTTAAGAATTTCAATTTTGATGGTGGTATTAATCTCATTTATGAGGTTCAACCCATCAAAGGATAAATCTAATGAAGGGAACTTCACCTAAGAGAGTTAACTCGAATGATGAAAATGCATCGAAAAGACTAGAAGTTAGCCTTTGCTGCTATGCCCAGATGGTTTCATCATGGTAGTTGTACTCTCTCCCTCATCTCCATCAGCATCTCTGATGCTGTAGCTGTTGGAGCTTTCACAAGATTCTTGTGTCACTTCGGCTACTATTTTAGGATTTGTTTTTGTTTCCTATTTGATTTTTTATTTCTCTTTTTTGTCTTTATTGAACTTTGTTAAATTGTCTCAATATAAAAGGTTGACAAAGGAATTCACTGTAGTTAAAGTCTTTATCGAATAAGATAAAACATGTCTTATCACCCCTTCAAAATACAACTCAAAGTAAATTGTAACCTACTTTATAGCACTCATTCTAATCACAGATTCAATAACTACTTCAAGACTAACTACTCCTCACTTGTTTTGTGAAGCATATAACATTACAAAACATTACAAAAGAACTCTTAGTTTATGGTGTTCTTGTTTTTATCTTCTAAGGAATCAGGATCATTGCATAAATTTTTATATTAACATATTTAAATTCTCTTCTATCAGAACATAGTTGACTTGATTAATCGAACTGCTCATCTTCTTCCTCCCCCGACAATAACAAACTAGTGAAATCTCATAAAGTAGGGCTTGGGGAGGGTAGAGTGCATGTAAACCTTACTACTATCTCATGAAGATAGAGAGGTTGTTTTCGATAGTCCCTTAGCTCAAATGTATCTGCCCCATGTAAAAGAAGAACAACAACATATAGAATAGTCGCGAAAAGAGTAATGTCAATTCTACAACCAAAAATAAAGTAGCAAAATAATAAAAGAGTAATAATAATACTACCTTAATAGCGCAACTAATCATATGATAAACCTAAAGCCGTCACAAGGCAAGAAATTATTTTATCCCTACTAACCTTTTACCCTAAGCTAAGTTAATGCTTTTTTAGACTTCCATAATGAGTTCCCAGAACTGAGAAATACCTTCAAGACATTGGAACATATTTTTATTATTTTCCATTTGTTGCAACTTTGACAGGCAAAAAATAAATAATCTTTATTATCTCCCACAGATTCAACCAGCAAATGGAGCAACACTCGACGACCTAGTTACTGCAGGACATTTCACATAAATATCTTTATGGATTTCTTGAATTAGTGGACTATTTGGTATCCATTAACACCAAAAACGCACAAACAAGAACCCATGAAAGATTTTGAACTTTATGGAAACTAAGCCTAATTAGGAATAATAAGGCATGGATATTGATATAACTGATGGGAACTTACAATTAGATCTATTGAATTAACTGTGTTAACCTTTATAAATATAACCATACTATTGCTCCATCTAAATAGAATAATTACATATACCTTATAAATCTAATCATGTTTATTGAATCTCCATTTTCTGATGTGAAAAAAAATACGGATACATTTCATTAATTAGCCAAATGTAAAGGACTCTGAAACTTATGTATAATTTTTCCATTCGAAGGAAAAGAAAAAAAAAATAAACTTTTTCTAGATTGTGAAATGTTCAGGAAACTGAAAACAAAATCAAATTAATTTAGAAATTGAAATTAACAGTCTCAGTACATCATAACATAGTAAGAGCAAGATAAGGATACTCATTCCAACACACAGAACAAATGTTTTCTCCTTGAGCCAAACTAGTTAGGATTGGTTGTATGAATTCTCTATATTAATTATTTCTCCAAAACTAATGTAAATTCAAATAAACTTTAAAGATGTATTAATTAGAGATTTCTCTATAAAAAGTTTTTGAAGCCTTCTATCAACATAATACGACGTGAATTTAGCAAGATAACTAAATCTCTCTAATTTTAAAGTTCTATTTAATCAATGAATATTAAAAAAGAAAAAAGAACCGGTTATAAATACATGATCACAGGCATACGTACAAATATACATAGTCCTACTGAAACCATGCATAAAAAAATACATAAGCATTTGATTGAAATGGTATACCTATAAAAGGAAGCAATGGTCAATGCATAGGGTGAGATTCGCTTGTTTAATTATCACTAAAAATAAATAAATAATTTAGCTTCTAGCTATCCAGACTGATGATCATTTTGAATTTTGAAAAATTCTACAGGAATCTGCATTTTTGGCAAGGAAACACAATTTTTTTCAAAAAAAGAGAGGAAACAAAATTGTTCTAAAGGTGCGCACAAGAGCCATAATCAACAGGTTAGCATAGCATATGGATTCTACAATTATTTTGGCATGTACAAAACATTTACAACTATTTAGGAGCAAAAACAAGCAAAAGATGGGCGGCAAACATACAGTTACAAGCTGGTGAGAGATAGTATCTACAAGCGTCAAAAAATAAGTTTAGAGGTCACCAAAAAGGCTCGTAGCATCAATAGTGGCATATTTGAGAATAATCAACCAAGGTCGGCTATCACAGCACCACTTCCTGCAAAATGATTAGATCTGGTAAGATGAAGGTTGATTGTGAGAAGACCAGTTGGTGTAATGAGAGAAAGAAGAAAACTTACACATCTACCGTCAAAGAAAATGTAAATCTTTGCTCATAATGGGTGGACCCATTCCAAGGTGGAGCATCACAATTGGAAAAAAGGAGGAATAAATCAATAACAAGAAAGAAAATGCTAGAAAGTGAAAAAGATGTATGTGAAGGCAAGATTGAGCAGAAGAGCAGCAACGAGGAGACATTGAGCAACCCATATCAACAACCTTCCTAGAAGTCATCGTATACTTCAAGAAAGTGAACAGTCTTATTCAGGAAATGAGGAGAGAATTTCTAGAGGGTCCGAGTATTTAGGGTTTTCAGATTTTATTTTGGGCCTTCAAGTTTGGGTTGCACTTGGACCATTGTTTTTCAGTTAATAAAATGGGTCATCCGCCAAAAATTATTTTTTTAAAAAAAAGATGAAAAAAAGGATAAAATCCTTTGTTTACTTGAAGTTAAAGTAATACTTTCAAGTTTGGCTTAGTATTTCGCTCATAAATCCTTTCAAGTTTAGGAGACTTACATGTTTCTCCATAGAGTAACAGGATCAATAGCAACCAAGATTCATATCACCAGTCACCAAAGATCTTCATAAGATGGATGAATCACTACGTTTTCACAACCAAGATATCCTTGAGATTAAAACCCTAGACTAAGGAAAAGGATTGAGGAGGAGGAAAAACTAATGGACTAACGGGCTACTTAACACCCCTTATAAATGGACTCGACCCAATATATATTTTCAACATTTTATCAGGCCCTATTTATTTTGACTTTTAATAGTTTGAGAGAGGAGAATTGGTAAGGGCTAATTAAAATCTTACCATGGTTAATTTTTAACCATAGTTAAATTTGTAGCTTTTTTATAAATTGGATGACAACATTTAATTTTTGGTTATATACATTGATGGCGCGATAATTCTTCTCCCTTTTATTTTCTTATTCATTTTAAATCACATCCTGGGAAAAGTTAGAATTTCTTACTATAACTACAATTCCTTGAATAGATAGGAAATCATATTAGATTTCATCTTAATATCTAAATCCTATTCTAATTTAGTAAACTTAGGGTCCAATTGGACATGATTTTCACATCTATATGAAGTTAAAATTTTATTTGGACATTCAATTATGATCTTCTAAGTTGTATTTTTTTTAGCAAACATAAGAACCCCATGATTCGTGAAGATTACAAAAGTTGCCTCAACTTCATACCATCTTACTAAATGAGTAAACCACAGTTCGCACATGATATTCAAATACCAATATTATTTTAATAAATTACAAATCTTCATATTTCTTTTAGATCAAATATTTGCAATCAGAAATTTTCAAATTCACATAATTATATAAATATTTACTAGTCAATAATAATAGTAACTAGTTATTCCATCTTAAGAACCGATGAGAGCATCCTGTTTATAAGAAATTTAGGATAAGACACTCATTCATCACACACTAGTTATTCCATCTTAGGAACCGATGAGAGCATCCTATTTATAAGAAATTTAGCAGTCAAGAATGCGTCGACCCACAAATAAAGAGGCAGCTTAAATGACATAATAGTGTTCATCCATGCTCGACAATATTATTATTTTTTCATTATGAAACTCCAGTTTGTCCAGGAGTATTTGGGCATGAAATATGTTTCATAAATGTCAAGATGAGTAATAAATTCAACTTTAGAAAATTCACCCCTCCATCACATTGAAAAAGTTTAATCCTCTTTGAAAATTGGTTTTCTACCTTTTTCTGAAACTTAACAAACACTTCAGATTTTCAATATATGTTATGTTAAGTTTTAAACCATTACTAACAACAATTTTATTAGGACCATTAAAAAACTAAAGGTTGGCAAGTTACCTATAGAATTTATGATATGGTATTGTCCTTATTCTTCGTGTCCTCTAAGTTTACTATAGGTAACTTCAGGAAGATCATTAAATATTTGAGAAAAGAAATTTCCATCAATAGAAACACTCAGTGTGATTGTTTCTAGAACAAATTTGACAGGGTGATTAGACTTCCTTACCTTTTGGGGAGTTCCTACCTCAAGAAATTAGAATGTTTGACGATGATGAAAAAGGAATGTATGTATATGATGATGAAAGGATTTTGTGTGTGTGTGTGTGTATATATATATATATATATATATATATATATAGGGGGTTTGTACCTCATACGCCTATCCATGGTCACTCCTTACACTTACTTTATGATCCATATAAGAATGATTTACTATGAGCATCTTCCATGCATGCCATATTGCTATATGTACTCATTGCCTATGCTTATGCATTTCGATTATGTTACTATCACATGTCACATGGCATCCTACATACTTAAGACATTCAAATGTACTAACGCATACTCTATGCCTACATGATGTCACCATGTAGGAACCAGTGAACCACTTGATCATCCTCCTCCTCCACGTGGCTAGTATGATTCTCTCTTAAGCTTGCTGGTGAGTCCTCCATTTCGGGGATGTTGCTTATGATCTCCTGCTATGTACTAAGACTATCTTACCTTTACTCATGTATTGACTATGAGGGTGAGCCCGATTGTTTGTTGTAGCCCCCGCTCTTATCTATGTAGTAAAGGTGTTGTTGGACATGTTATGTATCTATGCTATGAGTCTTGACTCTCTCGTTTCTTGATGATATGATATGGAAGTTTACCCTTAGACCTAATTCCCTTGTTTATGCTTATCTCTTATTGTTATTTTAATTGCTTTCGCGAACAAGGATGTGTAATGTTATCCTATGAGGCTTGTTTGGGCTTCCTTCGGGTTCTCCATTCGCCAGTCACGTCTAGGCCCTAGGCTTAGGTCATGACACAAAAAGGAGTAATGAAAGAAAGAGTGTCACCTGGATCTAATAAAGCATACATATCATAATAAAAAAACTTTTAACATACCAGTAACTATATCAGGCACCTCATACACTCCTTTTTTCCTTGGAGAGCATAAAACTGATTATGTCGTGAAGCACCCCCTTATTGGCCTCTCTTTGACCTTGGATCCATATGAGCACCTTGTCCTTGAGGACGACTATCCTTACCCTTGTTTCAAGCATAGGGACAATCAACAACCTTGTGGCCTACCTTTCCACACCCATAGCAAGCATTCGAATCACTCAAGCATAAGCCACCATGATTTCTTCCATATTTTTGGCACCTTAGGAGAGTCATCCTACCATTTCCTCCTTAAATCTTAGGGTTAGGCACCCTATTATTAGCAAATCATTTGTTTTTAGCATTAGAGGACCCTTGGCCTTAGAATTTATGGCCTTGTTGGAAACGGCCACCCTTAGCACCTTGAAAGCCACCATCATTCTAAGCCCTCTTGGACTCCCCACTCCTCATCTTCCTAAGCTTCTCCCCTTCAAGTTGCTTGGCATATGTCATGAGCTAAGACAAGTCCATATCACTCACAAGCATAGCAGTGCGGCATTCTTTATTCACCAAGTCGGACACCCTCGACACAAACTTGTTCATTCTTTCCCTAGAATCAACAATGAGTGACAAGAATATTTTGAGAGCTTGCTGAACTTAAGGGAATAATTCCTCACACTCATGGAGCCTTTTTTAAGATTCATGAACTCAATTATCTTTGCCTCTCTTAATTCAATATGGAAGAACCGACTGAGGAAGGTGGCCTTAAATTCCTCCCACAGGATGGGGTCATTGTTCTCCCTCTCTTGCTTCTATTGAGTAAACTGAATTTGTGTAACACCCTTGAGTTGGTAGGCCAAAAGTTTCACCTTATCCTCCAAACCTACCCCTATAATAGCAAGCACCTTTTATATATCTTATCAATGAACTCTTGGGAATCCTCCTCTATTTTGGATACATGAAACTCCAAAGGGTTCATCCCTGTAAAGTCCTTCAATCTTTAGGCCGGAATAGGAGCATGAGGAGTTTGGGCCCCTTGGTTCAATTGGTTAGTCACGGCATATGCCAACATGGAAATGGTGTTTTGGAATTCGGCATGCGTAACCCCTCCTTCCTGGGGAGCTTGAGGGACTGGATGAGCTGGACCTTTCTCGGGTGTGAGAGCCTGCCACAACCCAATCCTAAGGCCTAGACGTGACCAGCGAATAAGGAACCCCAAACAAGCCTCATAGCATATCATTACACATACTTGATCACGGAAGTAATTAAAATAACAATAAGGCATAAGCATAAACATCGGGAAATAGGACTAAGGGAGAGATAGAGTAAAAAAGTAAAACTTAAATACCATAGATGAATCAAGCCCAACCATAATACACAACTTATCTAACAAAACCACTAATCATAGATACTTAGTGTGTGCTAAGACAAAGCAATCGGGCTCACCCTCATAGTCAAAATAGCAATAAGGAAGAAAGTATCAATACATAGCATAAGAAACATAGGCCAATGTCCCCCGAATGGAGGAGTCACCAACAAGCTTGAGTGAAACCGTACTAGCCACATGGGTGGAGATGCTCAAGCGGGACTTCGGTTCCTACATAGTGATATCATGTAGGCATAGAGTATCTGTTAGTAAGTTGGAATATACTAAGTATGCTGGATGCAATGCAACATGAGATAGGCGATATAATCAAAATGCATAATCATAACAAGAGATAGTATATTAGCAACATGGCATGCATGAACAGTTCTTGTAGAAAAAAACATGCATGAATATAATCATTCTTACATAGTTTGTTTAACCTATTAAGATAGCATGATTAGATCATCAAAATACCTCGTACTAGAGGATGAAGGATTTAACATGAGTTATAACCCTTTCTAGTAGGTAATTGGTAGAACATGAGGGTAAAGAGATAGCGTGGTTCATAACCCCTTCATGTGAGCTACATGGCATAACCTCAATCAATAGTGTATTGCATAACCTCAACAAAAGTACATAACCTCATCAAGAGTAGCATAACCTCATCAAGAGTACATAACCTCATCAAGAGTAGCATAACCTCATCAAGAGTACATAACCTCATCAAGAGTATCATAAACTCATTAAGAGTACATAACCTCATCAAGAGTAGCATAACCTCAAACATGAGTACATTGATTCTTACATGAGTTAAGGTGTACAACATAGCTCATACCCTCTTCTAGTAGGAATTGGCCTTGCACTAGAGAGTAAAGTATATAACATATTCATAACCCCCTTTTAGTAGGCTTCACAATTTGCAAGGGCATAGGTCTTAGCATAAGGACTCAATAACTCATCGCAACATTTCATTTCAAACAACAAGGGAAGACCTTCTCCATTTTCTCAAGAGCACAACAAACATGGAAACCCAACAATCTACTTGCAACACTATAGGTACTCTTTCATGAAAGTAACTTATACAAACATTTTTATCATCATCATATAGTCATCATATATATACATTACTTCCATAGTCATTTCATCATCATATAATCATCATACCGCCACTCAACTCATAGGATATGCATTGGACCAACTATTCCTTAAGAACCCTAACCCGGACATTTTATCAAACACTTGGCGGGTGTATAATGTTAGTATAAAACCATGAAATATAGAGATTAAATCATGCAAGAAAATCCATTGTAAAACCATCAATCAACACCTTGCAACACCCTCAATCAATATACATCAAAATACTTTATCAAGTCTCACAAAAGATCTTAGATTCATAGCTCAAAACATGCTAAAATAATTACACTTTCATGAAAGCCCAACATAATGTGCAATGAAATTCATAATAAGTAAGAGCCATGAGTAAATCAACTTTAAATCATACAATTTTAGGTAAGAGGAAGCTTGGGTATCATGGGTGAAAGGAACCTATGAAAGAAACTCACATACCTTGACTTTGGAGATTTTTAAGAAGAAGATTTGAAATGGAGACTTGAAACTTAAATGAAAACCTTAGATCCGAAAAGAGATTGGGACACTTGAATCTTGAGGAGGACTTGGGTCTTGACTTGGTTTCCTTGAATTCCCACAAGACTTCTTGAAAACCTTGAGAATAAATGGAGAATTTGATGAAGATTTGAAAGGATTTGGAGAGGTTTTTGGTTGGTTTTTAGGGCTCAAAACAGCTAGACAATGAGGGATTTTTGTGTATATAGGTATAGGGTTATTACCCAATTGCCCTGGAGTAAAAGAGAACAATTTTTCAAATATTTTTGAACTAGTCCGCATCAGGTCCACGTCGCGGACAGCTACTGTTTTTGCGAAGTTTCACAAAAAATTATTTTTTTTGGCACAGACAAAGTATACCTTGTAGGTACTCATTTTCCCATGAAATTTTATCCTCTGAACAAGAATATGAAGTCAGATTTATGAAATTCTACACGGATTTTGAGATATTGAAAAATGTTGCATCATAGGGTCTTTCTGAGCTACATGAAGGGGTGTTTAAATATCCCCGATTTGAGATATAAGGGAATTATGATTGCAGGGATATTCTTAGGCAAGTGTAGGGCGTTTCAATATCTCCCCCTCGGGAACATTCATCCCCGAATGTCGAAGAAACATATATAAGAAGAGTAATTATGAAGAAATCAGTTCCAACAAGAATGCAACAATACACTTAAACTCCATTTTCAAAATATCAACATAAGTGTCAAAATCATCATGAACTTATCCACATAAATATGAATGCATGCAAATGATATAGGGGCTGAAACATAAGACTTGGAATCATAAAAAGGACTTGATGTGTTATCATAAGCTTGAATAGAATGTAGAAGGTACGGATATTACTTCTCCTTACCCGCTCCGGCTCCCAGAGAGATACTTTTGACTTGACAATTCTTCCAAAGGGCCTTGACAAACACTACACCCTTATCAATCAACTTGTTCAACCCTTCCGTACAATACTTCCATTGGGACCTCTTCCTAAGTCAACTTATCCTCCACAACACCTACAATCTCACAAGTTCTATAGGACTAGAGTCACTACCATATCCCTTCAACCTAGAATCATGAAAAAACACCGAAAAAACCATAACCATATCCCTAGTTAATTCCAATCTTAAGCAACCTTACCAACGTCCCTCTACATTTTGTAAGGACTCACAACCCTAAACTCATTTGTCAATCTTAATCACACATAACCCACTTGGTACCATAAACCACCTCAAGACATCCAATCTATCAAACTAAATTCCATCAAGATCATAAGGTAAGACTTTATGTAATAAGAACATAAAAAAACCCTTATAAGCCTTTTTAGCACCAATAGACCCACATAGCCAAATCTCACTACCAACAAGGAATAATGAAAGGATTATCAATCAACTTTAACACACATAAGCCACTTAGTACCAAATGTCACCATCTCTCCCTTGGAAGACAACCTCCACTCAACCATCCCTCACCAAGACCTCTAACTCTATCAAGACGGAAATCAAAGCTTTATTTTACTAGACCCCCTTCAACCATAAAAGATTCAGAACCATCAAAGCTCTTACACCACCACTCTCAACCTCACCCAACCTAGTCAACCAGTGAACTCCTCCAACCACCTTTTTTCCACCTAAAGGTCACCACTCTCCATAATTATCAAGCAACCTCACCTTCTCAAAATTGGAAATGTCACCCTCACACAACTCACAAGCTCTCCCCACTTTCGGAAGGAATCAACATATTATCACCAAGAACCACCACAATCATAACAAGGTAGGGATTAAAGACCCTTTCATGAGACCTATAGACATGACCGGGGCATAAGTCAACCAAAAGACACACCCCAAATACTGCATACCGAAAAGGACATTCAATAGTTGATTGGTCATCGAAAATAACCCAATAAAGATAACTTAGTCTCAATACCCCTAACTCTTACAAGATGATAAATGCAATCCCTTGGAGATCAATTATACCATAAAACAAGAGATAGAGTTACCCCTTCACTGCCACTCAAAGACGGGTTGAAAAAGGAAACTGGGATTTAACTCTACAGGCCCCACCATCAATAAAGACATAGCATACATGCAACTAATCCAACCCAAGAATGACATCAAAGTTGACCACATCGAATCCAATAAGTCACAAGGCAAGACTTAATGAAATAAGAATACAGATCAATATCGATGAACCTTCTAGAAACAATAGACTCAACAAAGGTGTAGACACCGAGGTTCACATAACCACCCGGAATATACATGAATCCCATAAGCAATAAGAGGAAAAATAAAGGGAATAGGGACACCCGAACCTTCCCAAGCATACACATCAAAGTCAAAGAAACTCACCTTGGCCTTGAGGACGACCTTCTTTGCCCTTGTTCCGGACATAAGGGTAATCAATAAGCTTGTGACCTTCTTTCCCATAGCCATAACATGCTCTTGAATTCTTTAAGCATTTTTCGTGATGATGCCTTTCATATTTTGGGCATTTTGGAAAACTCATTCCACCATCGCTTCCTTGGAACCGTTCATCCTCAAACTAAGCCTTCTTAGACTTCCACTCCTTTTCTTTCTAAGGATTTCCACCTCCATTTGTTTGGCATAGGTCATCAAATGGGACAAGTCCATATCACTAATCAATATCGCAGACCAGCACTCTTCACTCACCAAGTCAGACACACCCATCATGAACTTGCTCATTCTAGCCCTTAGGTCAGCAAACGAGTAAGGAGCATACTTAGAGAGTTGGTAAAACATGAGGGCATACTCCTTCACACTTATTGACCCTTGGCTCAAATTCATGAATTCTATCAATTTGGCTTCCCTAAGCTCAAGACGGAAGAATCGACTAAGGAAAGCCGCCTTAAACTCCTCCCAAAGCACCATATTATGGATTCCCTTCTCCTCCCTCCATTGGTTGTACCATGTATGTGCTACCCCCTTGAGTTGGTAGGCCACCAACTCCGCCTTATTTTCTGATCTAATACCCATGATGGCCAATACCTTATAAATCTCATCAGCAAACGCTTGTGGGTCCTCATCCACCTTTGACCTATAGAACTCCGGCAGGTTCATCCTCATAAAGTCTCTCACCCAAGAAGCCATTGTAGGGGCATGAGGGGCTTGGGTCCCTTGGTTGATTTGATTGGCCACAACTTGAGCAAGTAAAGTGAAAGTTTCCCAAAGCTCTCCATTAGCCAGTTGTCCCTCAGGAGCGTGGGCTCTTCCTTCTCTTGGGTTAGGCATGATTAACTAGCATGGTAAAGAACAATTGTTAAAGGGAAGGGGAACCTACTTCAACTTTATAGCACGACTTAGAACATGAAGAAGGGAAATATTTCCTAAAATGTCTCATAGCCTCTTACTCATAGTTGTGGTGCACAACACAACTATGAATAAGACTCTAATCGACATGGTATGTTGGACTCCGAGGATCTAACAACCTAGTGCTCTGATACCACCTTTGTCCTGACCCAAGCCTAGGGTCCACATGTGACCAGCAAATGAGGAATCCGAAGGAACCCCAAACAAGCCTCATAGCATATCATTACACATACTTGGTCATGGGAGCAATTAAAATAATAATAATGGTTAGCATAAATATGGGGTATTAGGACTAAGGGAGAGAAAGGGTAAAAGAGTAATAATTAAACACCATGGATGAATCAAGCTCAAGCATAATACACAATTTGTCCAATAACACCTCTAATCATAGATACTTAGCGAGGGCCAAGACAAAACAACCCGGTTCACCTTCATAGTCAAAATAGTAATAAGGAAAAAAGTATCAATACATAGCATAAGAAACATAGGTCAATGTCCCCAGAATGGAGGACTCACCAATAAGCTTGAGTGAAATCATACTAGCCACATGGGTGGAGATGCTCAAGTGGGGCTCTGGTTCCTACATGGTGATATCATGTAGGCAGAGAGTATGCGTTAGTATATTGGAATGTACTAAGTATGTGGAATACAATGCAACAAGAGATAGGTGATATAATCAAAATGCATAATAATAACAAGAGATAGTATATTAGCAACATAGCATGCATGAACAATGCTTGTAGAAACAAATATGCTTGAAAATAATCATTCTTATATAGCTTGTTTAACCTATTAAGATAGCATGATTAGATCATCAAAATACCTTGTACTAGAGGGTGAAGGATTTAGCATGAGCCATAACCCCTTCTAGTAGGTAATGGGTAGCACACGAGGGTAAAGAGATAGTGTGGTTCATAACCCCTTCATATGAGCTACATGGCATAACCACAATCAACAGTATATTGCATAACCTCAACAAGAGTACATAACCTCATAAAGAGTACATAACCTCATCAAAAGTAGCATAACTTCATCAAGAGTACATAACTCATAAAGAGTAGCATAACCTTATCAAGAGAGCATAACCTCATCAAGAATAGCATAACCTAATCAAGAGTAGCATAACCTTAAACATGAGTACATTGATTCGTACATGAGGGTAAGGTGTACAACATAGCTCATAACCCTTTCATGTTGTAATTGACCTTGCACTAGAGGGTAAAGTATATAACATGTTCATAACCCCCTTCAAGTAGGCTTCACAATTTGCAAGGGAATAGGTCTTAGCATAAGGACACAATAACTCATCACAACATTTCATTTCAAATAACAAGGGAAGACCTTCTCTATTTTCCCAAGAGCACAACAAACATGAAAACCCAACAATCTACTTGCAATACCATAGGTACTCTTTCATGAAAGTAACTCATACAAACATTCCTATGATCATCATACAGTCATATTATGCATACATTACTTCCATAGTTATTTCATCATCATATAATTATCATACGGCCACTCAACTCATAGGACATGTATTGGACCAATAATTCATCAAGAACCCTAACCCGGACATTTTATCAAACACTTGGTGGATGTGTAATGCTAGTATAAAACCATGAAAAATAGAGATAAAATCATGCAAGAAAATCCATTGTAAAACCATTAATCAACACCTTGAAACACCCTCAAGAAATATACATCAAAATCCCTCATCAAATCTCACAATAGATCTTAGATTCATAGCTCAAAACATGCATAGTTGAACAACATTTCATAAAACTCCAATGTAATTTATAGTCATAATCCATAATAAGTAATACCCATAAGTAAATAAATTTGAAACCATGCATTTTATATGGAAAGAAAAGTTGGGCACTGGGTGAAAGGACCTAATGGCTGAAACCCACTTAAAATAAAGCTTGGGTATCATGGTTGAAAGGAACTCATTAAAGAAAGCCACATACCTTGACTTTGGAGATTTTCTTGAAGAAAATTTGAAATGGAGACTTGAAGCTTGAATGAAATCCTTAGATCCAAAAATTAATTGGGTCAGCTGAATCTTGAGGAGGACTTGGGGCTTGACTTGGTTTTCTTGAATTCCCATA
This sequence comes from Solanum virginianum, assembly GCA_000787875.1. Taxonomy (NCBI): domain Eukaryota; kingdom Viridiplantae; phylum Streptophyta; class Magnoliopsida; order Solanales; family Solanaceae; genus Solanum; species Solanum virginianum. The sequence goes on from DF358267.1 coordinate 101,752, forward strand.
AGACTTCTTGAAAACCTTGAGAATGAATGGAGAATTTGATGAAGATTAGAGAGGATTTTGAGAGGTTTTTGGTTGGTTTTTAGGCTCAAAACAGCTGGACAATGAGGGATTTTCATGTATATAGTTATAGGGTTATTACCTTATTTTCGTAGAGTATAAAAGAATAATCTGTTGGAAATTATTGAACTAGTCCGCATTGCGGACCCATCACGGACAGATACTATTTTTGCGAAGTTTCACCAAAAATTATTTTTCTTGGCACAGATAAAGTATACCTTGTAAGTACTTGTTTTCCCATGAAATTTACCCTCTGAACAAGAATATGAAGTTAGATTTGTGAAATTCTGCATGGATTTTGAGATGTTGAAAAACAGTGCATCATAGGGTCTTTTCGAGCTACATGAAAGGGTGTTTAAATATCCCTGTTTTGAGATATAAGGGAATTATGATTGCAGGGGTATTCCTAGACAAGTGTGGGTCATTTTAGAGCCCTCTATGCCCAGTGACATGATCTAAAAGTGCAAAAGAGCACCTGCTAGGAAAGTAAACCTTATTTTTAAACCTAGAGCACGACATAGATCATGAAGAAGTGGACAATTTCCTAAAATGCCTCATAGTCTTCTATTCATAATTGAGGCATGTTTCACAATCATGAACAACACTCTACTCAATGCAGTGTATTGGATTTCCGATGACCATTTAAAACAACCCAAAAAGTGCCGAAAATGTGCCTCCGATTCTCCAAAAGTCAAGGTATGTGGGTTTTTTTCATGGTTTTCTTTCGCCCATGATACCCTAACTTCCTTTTGCCCTAAACTGCATGATTTAAAGTTGATTTACTCATGGGTCTTATATATTATGAATTTTACTATGCACTATATAGGGGTTTCATGAAATTATGACTATTTTAGAATGTTTGAAACTATGAATCTAAGATCTAATGTGAGATTTTATGAAGGGTTTTGATGTATATTGCTTGAGGGTGTTACCAAGTATCTATTGGTGGTTTTACACTGAATTTTCTAGCATGATTTCACTCGCGAAGTGCATGATTTTGCAGTAGCACTATACACCCACCAAGTGTTTGATAAAATGTCCGATTATGGTTTTCTTGAAGAATGGAAGCCTCAATGCATATCTTATGAGTTGAATGACTATATGATGATGAAAGGAATGTATGTGTATGATAATATCTCTATGATGTGGGGAAAATGACCAAGCCTCACTTGGGAGATTGTAGGCCCAGGTAACCTTATTGAGAGGTTTGTACCTCGATCGCCTCGCTCGAGATGTGGCAGGCCCGTGTAACCATGTTAAGGGGTTTGTACCTTTATAACCACATTAGGTGGTTTGTATTCCATCAACCACGTTGGTAGGTTTGTACATCATCAACCATATGAAGGGGTTTGTTCCTCATGTGCCTCTCCAAGGAGGTGGTAGACCTTGAATTTGCACTAAAATGGTCTCTCCTTACACATAGATTATGTTATATATAAGCATGGTTTTAATTTAAGCATCATTCATACATGTCATATTGTTTAGGCTTATTCATTGCTTATGTTATGTATTTTGATTATGGTGCTTATCACTTCTTGCATTGCATCCTATATACATAGTACATTCAATGTACTAACGCATACTTTATGCCTACATGATGTCACTATGTAGGAAATGGAGCCCCGCTTAAGCATCTCCATCTATGCGACTAGTACAATTTCTATTCTGGGGATGTTGCTTATGATCTCTTGCTATGTTCTAGAACTATCTTCTTTTATGTATATATTGACTATAAGGGTGAGCCCGATTGCTTGTCTTGGCCCCCGCTCTTATCTATGTAGTAGAGGTGTTGTTGGACATGTCATGTGTAATGTTATGAGCTTTAACTCTCTCTTGGCTCTTGATGTCTATGATATGGGAGTTGTCCCTTAGCCTCATTGTCCCTATTTTACTCTACTGTTGTTATATTTTATTGCTTTCACGACCAAGGATATGTAATAATATGTTAAAAGGCTTGCTTGGGGTCCCTTTGGGTTCCCCTTGCTCCGTGTCATATCTAGGCCTTAGGTTTGGGTCGTGACAACATTAACAACCTAGTGCTCTGATACCAAGTTTTTCATGATCCAAGCCTATGGCCTAGGTGTGACACGGCAAATGGGAATCCCGAAGGGACCCCAAACAAGCCTCTTAGCCTATCATTCACACATCCTTGGTTGGAAAACATAATGAAACAACAAGCAAGTAATAAATAAATCTAAAGGAAGTGGGACTTGGGGATTCCATCTTATTATAAACATACAACAAGCATAGAGGGAAATAAAGGACTAAGGGAAGTCTTTCATAATAACATAGACGTAATAGGATTCAAGCACGATACATAAGTATCCATATCTAATAACATCTCTAATATGAGTGGAGCGGGGGCCAAGACATCTCTCGGGCTAACCCTCAAAGATAAGTATCCAAAATTAGATAAGTCTTAGCAAGAGCATGAAAGTAAAGTAGATATTGTCCCCAGAGTTGAGGACTCACCTAAAGCTATCTTCAAATAGTTTGGCCAGCCACGTGGAGAGGGAGGATGAATAAGAGCTTCGGTCCCTACATGGTTAGATCATGTAGGTAAAAGTATTTGTTAGTACTTGAAATGTACTAAGTATGCGGGGTACAATGGAAAAAAGGACATTAGTCATAATAAATAAAATGCATAAGTGTAGTCATTGAATATACAACCAATATGACATGTATGACCAATGCTTGAACAAAAACATGTATAGAAATAGTAAACCTTGCATAACATATTATATATATGTGGGAGAAGACGCTAACTGACTTATAAGACCAAATGAGCTACTACTTGGAATTCCAATGTTCACTCCATATGGAATGAAGGAGTGGTCCACTTGTCAAGGTAAACCAAACTTGACCCCATATTATGGGTAACTTGTCCTAGTTGGATCCACTAGTAAAAGTTCATTTAGGGAAATAAGATAAACCTTTTGCGGCACATAGTTAAGAGACCAAGACTTAATATAAGGACCCCTTGGGTCGAGCCCCCACCTTAAGCATTTTTCGGTGCTAAGTCTAATCCCACGAAATACTTGACATAGTTATAACTTTAATAATAACTTGAATAACTTGTAAAAGCATGATCATATGGCATGATCATAGGCTTAAAATCATGCAATTCAAGAGTATAAGACAAGAGAGGAGTAAAATCAATTCATTTTGAAATCATGCAAATCCACCCACCAACATTGTAGTAAAACCCTCATTTGGGTGTCATGAAATTTATCTTAAAAGTTCACAATCTTTCATGGTTTTCATAGTTCATAATGTATAATAGAAAGTACCCATGAAGAATCTAACCTTGAGATCATGAAATTTCATAAAAAGAGAGAGTTAGGCTCCATGGGTGAAAGGACTCATGGATGAAGATCCACATATCTAAATCTTGGAGTTTCATGAAGAAAGATTTGAGGAAGACATGATGCTTGAATTGGGTTCTTGAAATCCAAAGCAAGTTTTTGAGATTTTTTGAATTTTAGTGGGATAATTTATGATGTTTTGGAGAGGATTTGAGAGATTCTAGAGAGCTTTTAGGGTTGAAAAATGGCTAAGGAATGAGGGTTTTATGTCTAAATAGGCATTGGATTATTACCCAAATAGCCTTGAGCTAAACTAGAAAATTAAAGAACCTGATGAACTGGTCCATATCCAATGCAAGACGTGAACTTGTAGCGGACTAGTGTATTTCACTAGACCTCGTCCAGTCCACGACGCAGATTGGTCTCCTACCCTCACTAGTTCAGCTCCCATAGCAAAAAATTACTTTCTGGTACAGATCATCTAAAAATCGAAAGTCACCAATTTCCTACACAATTTTGCCCCCAAAAAAAGAATATAAAGTCAGATTTGTGAAATCATGCACGGAATTTGAAATATCCAAGAAATACATCATAGGGTATTTTCAAAGTACGTGAGAGGTGTTACAGTGAATATTTGCACAAGATCAATCACTGCAATCTAATAACGTTTTGCTGGTACTGCTGAGTATGTGAGACATGGTCAGTAACTTCCAATGGAAAGGATGGTTAACTGTTGACAAAGGTGAAGAATATTCTTCTTTCTGTAGCTGAATCTGTCTTACTAGGTTGGCCAAGATCATTCAACTCAACATGTAAAACACCATCATCTTTTCCCCTGCCCAAGTGCATCAAACCCCTAGGTCGCTTAGATTGTTCATTGTTAGAATATACTATTAATAATGTGGTTTAGCTATAATATTATATTTTTTATGCAAAGTCTGATTGTTTCATTTGATTTAATAAAATTTCTTTAAACATATCATTGTACATACATGTGTATCCTTTACTTGTATAGTAGACAATTTAGTGTATGGAGTCATTTGGCTCATACATGGAAGATTACAATCGTTGGTCCTTATGAGTTATAAATATATGTTCATAATCGAAGATAAAATTGGACAAACATCTTGATAACTGTAACACAAGATTAGATATAAGTTGATCTTGATTATGACAATAGCTTCATTCTAACTTCTTATGATAGTGCAATTTTTCTTTGTATTGAATGGACCGAATTGAGAAGCTTTTTTATGTTTTGAATATTTATATTACATCTTCCCGAAATCATTAAATGTACTTATACTCTTAACCTTGATATAAATGTTATGATCAACTAATTTGTTTATCATCTTGATTAGAAACCTTTGGTATTGAATCTATGGTCCCTAAAATGCCGATTAATTATATATTTCAAGAAAATAAAATGGAAGGCTCTAGAAGCATTAAAAATTTTTTTATTAAACTTCTAGATACGTTTCTTTGTTAAAACATAGAGACCTTTTTTAGTTGAGAAAATACTCCCTCATATTTTTTGATATCGATTAAGGAACGTGGATAAAAGGGATTGGGCTCTCTCAAAGTCTCTTACCGGTTTTAAGATTCCAAAAAGATATTGCACTTACTGAAGCATAATCTGGTTTTATTAGAAGACTGTAGACCTAGAGATTGCTACTTTGAACAATCTTTATGCAAGTTTCAAAAGGTTAGTGAATTCTTTTCATGAATTTGATATATGTTATTTAGTTAACTTGTAAGTTTTGTAATTATTTGCATGCTTCCACTGCCTAGCTTCCATCAATTGGTTCACGAGCAAATCTACTAATTTTTGCATTAGAAATCTCTAGTTCATATGTTATTTGAAAATTATGTAATTAGTCATAAGTTCATACGCTATAACCATGAATTAAAATATGTAATCAGAAACTGTAGCTTTCTGTTGGACTATGATTTTGTTCTTCTTGATTTATGCTAATGAAATATATATCATTCTTGACTTAGATTGTGGATAGGTATTTAGTTGTTTCAATAATTCTGTATCAGTGGTTAAGAATGAATTTCTTCAATCAACAATTATCATATCAGCGGCAGACTAAAGATAAATAAAGGTGAACAATCTCAATTAAAAGTAATCAAAACAAATCAATAGGACTAGTATGAAAGACACTAGTCAGACAATATCTAAGTCATCAATCCCAAATCTAGTCTATAAAGCCTCTATCTAAGTTGTCTAGATGGTGCCATGACAGAATCATAGCTACCTCAAAAAAAAATAAACAAGTTTAAAAGTCTGACTCTGAAGATACATGAAATAGTATGCATCCCCCGAACTCGAGGAGGATTCTCCAATCAGCTAGAATAAGAGGAAGATCTTCAATGGAGCGCCTATTGATGATCTCTGATACCTGTCTCTGCATCATGAAAAGATGCGGGCTCGAATGGACGTTAGTATGTGGAATGTACGAGTATGTAAAATAGCTGAGTGAAATAGATATAGATAGAATAAGAATAAATCAAAAATGCTCAATCAAGATGTCAAATGTCTACCTAAAGCAAGAATAAAAAGTAGATAATGACCAATCAATACAATCCAAATCAATCTGGTCCAATCAAGTCAGAGTACTATCAGTATGGAACCTATCTGGGAGTTTCTCTTATCCAAAAACATTCACTCATGAGCTAGTGATTGTATAATATTCTCATTGATGTTGCCACAACCGTTCGGTATTTGCAAGATAATTAACGAATCGATCCATAATCGATTCAATCAACCAAGTCCTCTATTGTTTCAGGGACCTATCAAGAAGAACACCCAACTTAATAGTTTCACCCTCCCCTACGCATGATGACATAGTTAGACTTACTCTTACTCAATTCGATGCTCGATAATCCTCTCAAGACTCAATACTCATAAGACAATCACTCTCAATTAACTAGTCTCAGTGGACATTTGTCAACTCAATTCATCACATCAACTATTACCTCTTTAGTTACATTTTTTTAAGGATCAGCTCTTGACTCATAGAGACTCTATCATGCATCATTCTAACCTATAAATTCAGGAAAAAAAAAAGTAGACTTAAAGCACTTGGGGATTTCATAGGCTCTTTAGGCTCAAATTATACTCATGCATGCTCATTTAAATGAAATATGTAAAAGTAATAAGAATTCATGTTAGTGTTCATGTAGTATGGCAAAATCATCTATTTCAAATATTTAATCCATAAACATAATAATTCATGCAAGATTATGTAGAAAATACATTAGAATTTAAGAAAAAAGACCTTTAAGAAACATTCATTGGAGACTCAGTTCACTCATAACTCCATCAATTTTTGTTATAGAACACATGGAAGAACATAATCCATATTTAGTTAGCCTTACATACCTGGATGTTTTGAATCTTGAACCAGCATGGGAAAACTGACAAGGTTATCTTCAAAGCCTAGCCTCTTCCTCCCTTAAAACCTTGCTCTAATTTAGAGATGGTATTTTAGTGTAAAGACGTTGAACTAACATCTTTAGGGATTTATTTAGGTGCAAAACGTCAGGTTTAGACTTTGAAAGGGTGAAAAAGACCAAAATACCCTTTCTTAAAAAGCTGTAAAAAGTCATTTATGGGCCCATCTACGACCCGTAGAAACTTCCACGGCCCATAGGGACCCTTCCGTAAACTTTTGGAAACAATTTTGGAGTCTCTGGATCAATTCCTGGAGCCCAATCTACGGCCTGTAAAAGATCCTACAACCCATAGATTGGTCCATAAAGTCTAGGACTAAAAAATGGATTTTTAGAATTTTTTTTCCATGAGTTAGCATACGGGTTATACTTTAATCCACAGCCCGTAGAAGGTTTCATATTCCATACATTTTTGGAAATCTTTAGTAAAAACGGTCATAATGTTTGACTCCAAACTCTAAATGAGTTGAAATTAGTTGCGTTGGAGAGATAATTCAAAGTCCTTTCATTTTATAAGTCATAGGACACGTAATTCCTTGTGTATGTAAAGACTTGGATTTTCAAGCTAATTTATATTGTTTAAGGTTGTCATCATCCCCCTACGTCAAGCCAAGTTCATAGAATTTTTCGTTGGCTAAGTTTGACACTAGTACCAGTAGAAGGGTTAACTTTAAACAAGAATAACTCTTAGCACATTTGGAACTGGGTGGCCCATAATATGTCAAATGAAATCCCTTTGCGTTAGCTACACAACGCACTTTGTTGTACCTCATTTATATGTCGAATTAATGAGTTATAACCATTTTCGTGAGACCCTCCCGTGTAGTGAAGCCCCACGGGCACCTATACGGGCAGGGGTGTCTTGTTCGGACCGTGTGAGGTGTCTTGAGTTGGAAAAGTCCACTTTGGTCTAAGGAATGTGGCACAACTAGTAGTACTGGCTATGTGACTTTCACTGGCTATGTGGCTGGTCGTGGGGTGAGTACAAGTGAGGAATAATAGGCATTTGGGGGAGTTTCTTGCTAAGTATTGTGTCACGCCCCTCACCACAACCCGTGGCATGGTGCATGACCTATGGTCCTTGGAGTGGAGCCTAGGAAACATTTTTCAGCACCAAGTATGGTGCTACGAGCCTCCACATGACCCGGGAGGCTCCACACGAACCGTGGAGGCCTCCATGGTCGCGACGAGGCATCTTTTTCCAATCGATTTCCAACTTCAATTTTTAGACCAAGTACCTTGTCAGGGCACTCCACAAGACCCGTGGAGTGCCAGACAACCTGTGAGACCTTCCGTAGGACACCACTTTGCCAATTTTTTCATTCGTTCACTAATGGTATTTTTGTCAATGCTAATTATTCTAATGACCCTTTTTGACTTCCTAAGCTATCTTAACCTTCCTAAAAAACCTAAACAATGTTCCAAAGGATATAACTCATAACTCTCATCTCAATCACACTCTCAAATCCTCTCAGGAGCCTCTATTAAGCTCCAATTCAATTTCAAGGAAAACCCAAGAACAAGTTTGGATTCCAAGACCTACTTCCAAGCTTCCATTCGTCACAAACTCAATTCTAAGGAAACTCTAGGTCTAAGGTATGTGGGTTGATCCTTGACATTCCTTTCAATCAAGGAGAACCAAAATTATTTTTAAGCAATCTCATGGATTTCTAGTTACTTTAATTTTGGGGTTTTGAAGATTTATGAATCATAAAATTCTAGTATGCATGGGTAGTGTTTATTTGATGATTTTAATATGCTTTAAACTATTATATGAGGATCTTCTTTGGGGTTTATGGAATTTCAAGTATGAATGTCCCCCTTTTAAGACTTCTAAATGCATGGGTGATTACACTATAAATTTAAATGTGGATTTAATTATAATACATGAGTATAAAGACTATAAAATTATGTTTTGGCCTTTAAGCCTAAGAATGCCTTTTAAGACTTCTAAATGCATGGGTGATTACACTATAAATTTAAATGTGGATTATCCAAAAAGGGAGTTATCTCATAAGGAGAAGAAATGATTTGATTTGTGATTTATGAAAATCCTATCCGAAGAGGGTGTTGTCCCTTAAGGAAGGTTATTTCATATGAAGAGGGAGTTATCCCATAAGGTGAAGTATGGGCTATGAAAATAATTTACGTCATTTGAAAGTGTGTGTGTATATATATATATATATATATATATATATATATATATATATAATCTATCCTTGGCAAGTAGATCACCTCTTTACCGATGAGGGAATTTCATTGGGATTCCCGAGTGCATCATTTGCATTCTGTGCATCATGACTTTCATAGCATCTTGTTATATTACATTCTTTGGTATTCAACTCTTTCAATATTATGTGACTTGTCATTTAACGTTGATATGCAGGTTTTGGTAAGTTACATACATTGCACCCCGTATACTTAGTATAATCAAATGTACTAATGGATACTCTTGCCTACATAATTTTACCATGTAAGGATCGAGGACTTTGACCATCCACCATTCAACGTTTAGCTCGAATTCTGGATTTAGTTGTAGTGGTGAATCCTGTCCTTCAAGGATGCACCACCATCTATCTACCTATGTTACTTACTTCTCCTTATATATTGAGAGTGAGCCCGGTGTATGTCTTGGCCCCTAACCCATCTATATAGAGACATTATTGGACATCTTGTAAACCTCTTCACATTATATATTATGTGTTACGTTTAAGTCTATCTTATGTATATAGTTATCTTTAAGTACCAATGTGTGACTTATTCTCATGTTGATGGAAAGATCCTAAGACCCGAATTGCCCCATACCATGAGTCCTACTTTTCCATCCCTTAGAACTATGTTTAGATTGCTGACTATGCTTTCGAATCGATAATGCAAGTTTTGGTATCTTGAGGCTTGTTTGGGGACTCTCGGGTTCCCACACATCGTGTCACATCTAGGTCCTAGGTTCAGGTCGTGATAAAGATGGTATCAGAGCCCTAGGTTTGTAAATTATCCTCGGAGTCCAATATGTCGCATCAAGTAGAGTCCTAATCATGGGTGTGAAGTGCACCATGCCTATGAGTGGGAGGCTACGACGACATTCTAGGAATTGTCTCATTTCTTCATGTCTTATGTCGTGCTGTAAATAGTTGGTTTAGCTCTTGACCCTTGATGGTGTCTTTACTTTGTTTCAGAAGATACCTCGTGGTAGATCTACAAGACCAGCCTCAGCTAATGAGGGTCAAGCACCTCAAGATCCTTCCAATGAGCCTGTCACTCATGGTGAGTTCCATACGGCCTTTGCCATGCTTGCCCAAGTGGTGACTACTCAGGCTAGGCAGGCTAACCTTCCTCGGGATTTCACTCCAGCTTCCAAAGTGAGAGATTTCACCCAGATGAATCCTCTAGAGTTCTTTGGGTCTAAGGCTAATGTCACGACCCAACCTCCTGGGCCATGACTAGGGCCCGAATAGGCCCCCCAAATGCAAACGCAAGCTAGACTGCAAACAAATGTCTCATTTTTACAGAAATTTCGACAGAGTTTCCTCTGTTTTACTAACTATCCCAAAATGACCTGCATATCAGAATATACCAATAGAAACCAGACAGAGCCAACAGAATATCACATAGACATATACAGGCCAACAAAGCCGCCACGACGAGTAAAACCACCCACCAAACACATCATGCAGGTCTTAATCAAATAGACTAGGCACAACCCATAAGTGTATGTATATACAGACCTCTAAACAGACTGACAGAATCATAAGATGGGACAGGGCCCCGCTGTACCCCTAAATAGATATACATAATGCAACCAACGAAAATATACATATATACCAAAAGTGGGCTCCGGAGTAGGGGAGCACTTCAAATAGCAGAAAGGTGTCCTAAACTGGTGGACCAGCAAACCGCTCATCAATACCTGCGGGCATGAACGTAGCCCCCGAAGAAGGGGGTCAGTACAAAATATGTACTGAATATGTAAAGCACAATGTACAAAATATAAATCAGAGTAATAATCTAAAACAAAAGTAGGTGAGTCAAATGCATATCCAAAATATCAAAATGTTTATTTTTAAGATGCCAATTTATGTATAATGCACAGGAATGATGGCGACCTCCAAACTTGCGCCATACCACAGCATAATACCAGAAAGTTCAAATCTCTAAAATTTCTGTCACATCTCACACAAGGGTACAATACCACATATATCAGAAGCCCAGCACCTTA